>JBAFTB010000023.1:8505012-8518040 GCA_037177355.1 Melanotaenia trifasciata
ATAAACACTTCAGTGGATCGATCTACTGTTAACTGAAGCCTCATCAGAAATGGTTTCCATGGATGTGAGGCTGTCAAGAAGGCATTTTTAAAGAAGAGGAACAGGGAGAAAAGGCTGAGGTATCCTAAATGACACAAGAACTGGCTGGAAAATCAGTGGCAACGGGTCTGAGGGAGGGATGGATCCTCCCCAGAACCCGAACCTCCACATTATTGAAGAAATGTGGGATCATCTGGACCGAGAGCAGAACAAAAGGCAGAAAATATCCAGAAGAGCTGTGGAAAGTCCTTCAAGAACTCTGGAGAATTATTCTTTAAGAGTACTTAAAAAATGAAAAGAAAACTCGTCTGAGAGGGCTCCGATAGCACTGAAGCACAAAGCTGCTCGGACCAAATATTGACTTTCAATCAAATTTAGATACAAAATATTGCACTGAAATTGTTTTGCAGTAATTTGACACACTTTTTTTTTTTTATTATTCGCCAGACATTTCAGACAAAAAGAAGAATCACTCCACGTGGTAAATTTTTCTGGAGATCTCATATTCAAGATGTCAACTGGGAGAAAGCCTGGCTTCTACCTGGTAAATACTGTATCTCCAACAAAACAAAAGAAATCCATTTTAAGATCCCTCATAATATTTACCCAGTTAATGCTGTGATCTCTAAATATATGAATATAGATAATAAATGCTCCTTTTGTGAGACAGAAGATGAATCTCTAACACATTTATTCTTTGAATGTGAGAGAACAAAAGTTGTCTTGACTCTTCTCCAAACTTACCTATTTGACCACCTGAACCTAGTTTACTCCTTTAAACTAATAGATATAATCTTTTACTATGAAAATCCCATCAATAGACCTCTTGTACATTTGGTTAACTTTTTAATTTTAATTGCAAAATACTTCATTTACAAAGATACCTAAAACAACAACCACTGTTTACCTTATTCCAGATAGAAGTAAACTCGCTTTTCAAATCTCTTAAACTCATTAGAAATAAGAAAAATAGCAGACTTTTTCATTTTTATGAAAATATTTTTAACAGAACTGATTAACTGTAATATATGTGCCTCATCCATTACAGTCATTTTCAGTTGTACCCTCTCTTGTTTTTAATTGAATTGAATACTGATTAATTTTGAAATATTTACTTGTTTGTTTTGTTATAATTGTCCTCAATGTTGTTCATTCATCTGTATTTTATGCACTTTTTGTGATTTAATTAAAGTTTGTTTTGTCATTTTAAAAATGGTGTGTAAACTTCAACTAGGATTAAAAACGAGAATGAATGCTACCTTCATACCGAATTTTAATTATAGCTGCTTGAATGTTTTAAAATAACATAAAAGTAATCATATTTATTATTAATAATAATAATAATAATAAAAATAATAAAACACTATTTCAAGAGGTTTCAAATGTCTAGAAATCATCTTGTTTTCTTCAGACTTATATACAGCCATTATTTTATACTAAACAGTTCCTAAGTTCTTGCTTACGTACACTCGACGTTTAATTTGATGGGGTCTGTCGCGTGATGGTTCGGTGTCTGCAAGAACCAATAAAGAAGCGGAACCGGTGTGAAAATTGATATATTTGGGAGTAGTGCGCTTTGCAGTTGGCTTGCGGAACTTCGACGCCATCGAATGAAGTGACAGATTCACGAAGGGAATTATGGGTAGAGTAGTCTTACAGCGGAGAAAAGCGACACTCGTTAAACGACGGCGATGCACGCTATACTACCGTTCCCACAATGCACCACGACAGTTGGGCTGTGTATGTGAGGCGAAGAGGAAGATTTAGGAATTCGTCTAAAGACTCGCAGCACCGCTTGTGGAAAAAATTACAATAATGGTAAGTTTTTCAACTTTCCCCCAACGACGCTTTAGAATATTTGTTTTACTGTCAAGGAAATAGTGTAAACTACGATGTGGTGGATAGCAGAATTTGCCAAAAACTGTCAGTAACAGTGATTGCTCAAAAGAATTGAAAATTAGCCAAGTTAAGCTAACAAATACACTTGGCTTGCTAATTATAACTGCTTTCAGTGGTTGTCAAAAGACCACGATTGATAAAATTGCTTCAAACTGTCCTCTACTTTAGCTCAAATATATAAAACTCGTATACATGTCATGTCTTTGTAATTAGCAAGAAAACGCCGTTTGAACATTTAGCCAGAGAACTTTGGTTGCGTCTGGCTGTGTGTTCCGCCCCCCTTTTCTGCTCGGGGGCTCCCCTTTACGGGAATCTCCAGGCTTGTTAACACAGACAAAGACGCTGGTTGGATCCGATTACCGATCCTGGACAGTCTCACTGGCAGATTCTGCAGTCAATTACCATATGAGGCGACACTGCATACCTGTCTGTTTACATCAGGAGATAGTTGTCCGGGTCACTGATTATTTTGGCCGTCATTTCTCCCTCTTTGTGCCTGCGTTGCTCTCTCCCTCTCTGGCCGTCGATCTATGTGTTTTTAACATGCAGATTCCGTCACCTTTCACAATTTTACAATAATATATATGTGCAGTTGTTTTCTATACAAACAAACATTAGTTGGAGACCAGAAGCCAGAGCAAATGATGACCACTTAAAGGAAACCAGTCACTAATGCTGAGACAACTGACTCCAGTTATTTTATAAACGGGAAAAATAATCTTTTAGCTTCTTAATTTTAAATAAAATAGTAATGCTGTAAATTTTCAATTGTCATGCCAATGCTATTTTAAATGGAAACTTTGCTGAGAAAGTTATGGTGATT
The DNA here is from genome assembly GCA_037177355.1 of Melanotaenia trifasciata. Lineage (NCBI taxonomy): Eukaryota > Metazoa > Chordata > Actinopteri > Atheriniformes > Melanotaeniidae > Melanotaenia > Melanotaenia trifasciata. The sequence goes on from JBAFTB010000023.1 coordinate 8,507,774, forward strand.
GACTTATTGTGAGTTAAATTAGCTGTTATTTTAATAGCTTTAGCTGTTGTATATCCTGTACCATAGTTTACACATTAGCAGTGTTGAGTTATTCCTCATCGAGTCCAGTCTTAGACTAACTGTGATAAGAATGTGTAGGAGTGTGGGGGGGTTTGGATCAGTATCCAGGTAAAATGTCAGGAAAAATGACATTATGTGAACTTGTGTTATGACTCATGAGCTGCTTCTTCCCATCTTTTTTTAAAAGTTGATTACTGATCAACACGTTGAACCTTGAACTTCCTGTTGTTGCTGAATCTAAAACTACCGCTCCAAACCAGAAAAGTTCATGTTGGATCACATTGTTTCTGTACAGTCGCAGCCAGTTACTGACTTTTCTTGAGATGAATCTGTCTGTTTTGGTAAAAACATAAATCCAATTTATGGCATGTATTATGTACTTCTGTTTTTACTCATGACCGAAATTATATATGACAGTTTTTTTTTTTCTGTTATACTGGTTTCACTGTATTTCTCTCTGATTGTCTAGATTATAATGACGACAGTTATCTCAATCCACTGCTCCCCCGACTGTCCTCGATCTTTTCCAGTTTTACCTGAGGATATGGAGGGTGTTGGTTTAGTTTTAGACATTCTTGGTGCTCAAACCCTGTTTGTGGCTAAGGCGGTGCAGCAGGTTGATCTTATTTTAAAGCTTAACGTAATTTGCAGTAAGTAGTTGTTCGGTCCACATCTGACTTAAATATCTCCAGACAACAGTTGCGTCTCCGTTACAGCTGAGCACTAAGTTGTGGGATTGTTGGTCAGTATGCTTTACCTCAAATATTGTGAATATTGTTAAATTATGGAGAATTCTTTCTATCAGTGTTTTATTTGTTTTAAGAGTGATGGATTTATTTTTCATGATGAGGAATGTAGATCATAAGAGGACTTGTTTACCTTAGTTTTTAAAAACATTTCTCTCCTCATCCAAAAGGCTTCTTCATTTCTAACCAGTCGGTGGAGAGTTTCAGCTCATAAGTGTGAAAGAAACATTCATGTGTTAAAAGTCAACTTGTGAATGTTTAACAGCGTTAAACGCAGCGCTGCCATAGGATGGAGAATTGTCGTATAATTGATCTGATGTACACAGAGGATTTTATTTTATCTCGTCATTGTGCTGGACAGCTGCTGATAGTCTTTAAATTTAATGTGTGCAGTCTGATGTTAAATTTACCTCTGAAGAGTGTTGTTGTAGTTATTACGACCAGGTAGGTTTAGAAGCTAAGTTTTCCTCATGTTTTATGTTGCAGACCAAGTGTTAATGTTGTCATTGAACTAAAATGTCAAAGTCATGTTAACAGGAACGATTCATGAGGTAATGGCTGTCCACCATCAGTTCTGTAAACTGTGTGCACAAATAAAATTGCAGGCATGAAAATTTCACATGTGCACAGATGGTGTGAAATGAATATGATGTTTGAAGACTTTACTGTGGATTCATTTGCAGTAAAAACAAAACTGAGAAAGTTTCTGGTGGCCTCACTTATAAATTCCCGCTTTCTTCCTTCTCCTCTTCCCAGACCTAGCAGTGCAGCCAGCTGCTAGCGTTCCCTCGTACATCTGAGTGTGTGTTCCGGGTTATGAGCAGCAGTAAGACGCCTCGCTACAACCGATACTCTGCAGGAGCGGTGGCCTCATCATCCATTCCCAGCAGCCCCTCCACCCCTCCAGCAGACTCTGGTAGTGGGGTAAGACATAGAGAACTGTTTTTATCTAATACCCAGATTATACGTTCTGTATTTAATACAATAAATGATTTTATTAACCCTTAAAACTCCATTTGAATGCCTGGATGCCTGCGTGCTATCGCTTATATAATTAACTATTTCTCAGGAACAGTGGTGTGCAGCTGTAGTGTAAATTGTGATGGATAGCTTACCCTTTAGGTGATCTAAGGATGTTTCCCTGCCATTTATATCCCGTCCAGGAGGTTTACAATCAACCTACGAAATGTAGTGTTTATTCAGAAACTCTATATTGTAAATCCACACTAAATGATCCATGATAACAACAGTATTTATCACAATTTCATAATAAAAAAAAAAAGAGGTCACTGTCACTATGTTGATAAGACACCTCAATTTTAAACCTAGAAATTATGATAAACTCACTTCCTGTCAAACCTTTTTTTTTACCAACTAGCTTAAACTGACGGTAATGTCCAATCATGAGCAGCAAAATATCAACCAGTGAGCAGAAAGTTTGATGTGTGTCAGAAAAGAACAAAGTTAATGGTCCGCCATGGCTGGAGTAAAGCCAAGAAGACGGACCCAGACGAGCCGAGTGGGTTTTGTGGGGATAGTAGGTAAAAAGTAGCATAAATAACTTTAAATAGCCAAAAACAGCTGGAGGATATTTTGCTCCTGAAAGCCAAAACCTGAGAGAATGATGTGCAGATGAGGAAAGGCTTGTTGATCTGAGTGTTATTTCTACAAAGTTCTGTTTTCTTGTTCTGGTCGGCTTTTGTGCTGCTATATCTGTTGCTACATTCATTTTACATCATTTTTACTCATAATCTGACCGCTGTCCTGAACAACTTCATCACTGGATATTGAGTTTAGCTTCCACTTGCAGTTTTACATTTAAAAATACCAGGCAGACCAAAGATAGCTAAAATAGCCTGGAGTTTTATGGGTTAATTAAATATTACTGAAACGTTTCCTCTTCCTTAACTGCAGAGCAGGATGGAGGCATCATTCGGCCCCACCTTCTCAGCCGTGGCTTCTGGAGCCAAAGGTGACGTACGGTTAATCCTTGCTCTTCTTCTTCTTCTCTTTTTGTTCCTTTACTCTTATCGGTCAAGTCTTTTTCTCTTGTGAATTCCAGCAGAGGGAACCAGCACCTACAAGCAGCACAGGAGAACGCCCTCCTCCTCCAGCACTCTGACTTACTCCCCTCGCGACGATGATGATGGGATGGTAACCACAACACACTCCCCCTGAAGTTTTGTTTCTCCAGCCCTTCTTATTGCAGTAAAATCCACCTCAATGATGTAACCACCTGCTCTGACTTATTCTACCATGACATTCTTTCCCAATTCAGCCTCCCATCGGCACTCCTCGGAGATCCGACTCGGCCATTTCAGTCCGATCACTCCACTCTGAGTCCAACATGTCCCTGCGCTCCACTTTCTCCTTGCATGAAGAGGAGGAGGACGCGGTAAACATAAACACACGCTTCACAGATGAGCCACAGCTGCATTTATAGCCGTGTTTGTGCACCTACACACATGTTCAAGCGTAGAATTGAGACTGAAACAAAACACTGTGGTGTTTGCAAGCAGGAGCCCCAGGTGTTCGCTGAGCAGCCGTCCGTAAAGCTGTGCTGTCAGCTGTGCTGCAACGTCTTCAAGGACCCCGTCATCACCACGTGTGGGGTGAGTCTCTTCCTCCATCTGGTCACCGTCCTCATCCTCATTCTGCCTCAGTCTGCTGGTGTTTCTCTTTCATACAAACTTTAAATGAGCTTTTCTTTCTCTCTGAATGCTTTAAGTTGAGTTTGCCATCTTATGCTGCTCTCTGTAGCATTTTTCACTGCATCAGTGTGAGGTTAGCCGTTTTATTTAAGAAGAATATCCCAGACTTTTTAGGAGCTTGTTATTAAGGTTTTTTTTTTAGTTTGTCTGAGACGTTTCCGTCACATACACCCGACACACTGGTTGGAGCCTGTCCAACAAGCCTTTTCTTATGTGATGTTAAATATGAAGCCTTGTGTTTGAACGTACGCCGTTGTTTTCCAGGAAAAATGTTATTTTTGATGATGATAAATTTTAGCTTCTCACATTCAACCTTTTGTTGTTTATGTAGCCAACAGGTTCAAGAGGGTACAATATTTTTCCATTCAGTGGGTAACAAGTTGATGTTTGTTAAACTCCTTAATTCTGCTACAGTTTGATTTTTGATTCAGTTTAAGTTTGGCTCCAGTGATCGACACGAGACAACGTCACATGTGATTTAACACAATCGCTGCCATTCATATCAAAAAGAAACTAAAACATCAAAATCTAATTTTACTCCTGAGCTCAACCAGACTTTTAATTAAAAAACTGTTTTATAACTAAAATAAACTGAACCACATTCTGGATGTTCAGCTTGAAATGTTGACCTCATGGAAAAGAAACCAATAAATTTCTATTTGTAGACAGTAAATCAGGATATTATGTAAACCTTGTTCCTGTTTAGAGTCTCATACCAAATATTTTTACTGCTTATAAAAACCAAGGTGGTACAGTCTGACTTCCTTTTAGTTATCCAAATTTTCCCCATCAGATTCCACAAGTTCTTAAGCACATTGAGCAAATTATTACTGTATAGATGTTTGATTAATATTTTAAATTTGGATCAATGCTATTTAGTACAATTAAAAGTTTACAGCACAGCGAGGAAACCTTTTCCCCGTAATGAATTTGGACCAGTATAAAACTAGATGAGTAATAACACATAAAAACTGTTGTATTTAAAAACATATGCAAATACAATGGAGCTGCAAATACACTATGCACATATTGTGCAAATTAGTGTGTTACACCAGCTGTGTGTGCAGTAGCTGACGATGAATGTGCAGTTACACATGAAAAGTTACATGAGGTTGTTAACGCCTGCCAGGTGTTGAGTCTGTTGGCAGAGAAAAGATCATTGAATCTCTGCTTTATGCAGGGTACCTACTTAAAACATATCTCTCCAAACCCTTGGATGTAAACATTACTTTTACCAACTCACAGAGCTAATATTAGCTTTACTAGCTAACTTGCAGCAGCCTCTAAGACGTCCAGTTTGGGACTTCAGTACCAAATGAAAGGTCCCATCCTTTTGATAATTGTTGCACATTCTGAAACTAAACTTGCATTTGTTAACTTAGAAACTGTAAACTTCGTGTTTAAATTTGGTTTTATGATGTCATTTTAACCAGATCTTCATATTTTCCTGGCTAAACAAAGGAAATAAAACATATGCCTTTTAAAATGCTATAATGTTTTGTTAAACATGTCAGATTTCCCTTTTTTCTTTCCCCTGCAGCACACCTTCTGCAGACGCTGTGCCTTGACTTCAGGTGAGTCCTGACCTTTGTAACAGCGAGCAGCAGATATTTACTACTTTTAGTATTTTATACCTACATTTAGGCCTGTCGCGATAAGCAATATCGCGCATTTGAGTGGCTTCTCACGCTTTCGCGCTAAACCTCAGATTATCATGCTGAAATATGTAAATAAGTCGAATGGAGAAATAATAGCTGCGAGCACTTCATCATTTATTGTCTCGCTGCTCCCCGCAAGTAGGCAGAACACACACGTAGCCTACGACGTCAGTACAAAGACCCCACTTAAAGATATTTTTTTTAGAGGCAATTTTGTTTACAGAACAGACTTTATTATCCACCATACTTATTGTGTTTGGTTGTGTTTGGTTTTCATTCATTCAGTGTGAAATGTTCTTTAGAAATGAAAGTTTATTGATCTTTGAAAGGGTGTACTTGCATTATTATGGCATTGCCATTATATTAGTTGAAAATGGCCTCAAAATGACAACATTATCACTTTGCACAATATTATCGTTTATCGCGATAATTTCTAAGAAAAATTTATCGTCCAGCAAAATTTGTTATCGTGACAGGCGATAACACTACATTCAGTTTAGAGACAGAAATTAGGGAGTCATGTCTGTGCAGAAGGGGGGGGTGTTTACGTGTGTGTGTGTGCGACTGTGAAAGATTTTGTATTTTTTCTATTGTTATGAAATTCTATTTCGATGTGTGTAAAGGTTGTTTAATTTTTTAATATGCATGAATTAAAGTGTGCCTGAATTTTTTTTTTATATGTAAAGCACTTTGTTTTGCCTTCAGCACGAAAAGCGCTTTATAAATAAAGTTTGATTTGATTTTTAAAATCTGGTTCAGTATAACTTTATAATGTTTGTACTCCTAACAGACAAGTGCCCCGTGGATGCCGCTAAGCTAACGGTTGTTGTGAACAACATCGCGGTAGCCGAGCAGATCGGAGAGCTTTTCATCCACTGTAAATACGGCTGCAGAGCCACAGCCAGCGCCACAGCTGGAGCGGCAGCATCCGCATCCACCGTGGCGGGGAAACCTGGGGCGTTCGAAGTGGACCCGCTGGGCTGCCCGTTCACTATTAAACTGTCTACACGCAAGTACGGAGCACAGATTTGACAGGATGCTTGTCAGAATGTCAAATTCAAGGCTTTATATGCTTTCTTTATCCCAACTCTGCTCGTCTGCAGGGAACATGAGGCCAGCTGTGACTACAGACCAGTACGATGCCCCAACAACCCCTCCTGCCCACCACTCCTCACCATGAACCTGGAGGCTCACCTCAAAGAGTGCGAGCACATCAAATGTCCACACTCCAAATATGGGTGAGTCTCACAGAGACGCTCAGTTCTTTTCTGTAACGTACTTCTGTTTTCTTACGTTTACGTTTCACCTGTCGTCTCTTCTTCCCATCAGCTGTACATTCATAGGAAACCAGGACACGTATGAAACACATCTGGAGGTGTGTAAATTTGAGGGCCTGAAGGAGTTTCTGCAGCAGACTGATGACAGGTGAGCTACAGAGCATCTGTCAGGCTGAAGGACTTGTGTTGTTAAACAGCTCCTGACTTGTTTATGTGATCCGTGGCTGCGTTCAGGTTCCATGAGATGCAGCTGACTCTGGCCCAGAAGGACCAAGACATCGCTTTCCTCCGCTCCATGCTGGGAAAACTTTCTGAGAAGTTGGATCAGCTGGAGAAAAACCTGGAACTTAAATTTGGTAAGAAAAGGAAAAGTCCTTCCAAGAAAAGTTTTATTTTATGTTGTTTTATTTTATTGTGTTTTTAGTTTTGTTTTATTTTATGTATTTAATTTTATTGTTGTACATATTTGTTCACTTAAATTCCATTAACTTTTTATATATTTGTATTTAAAAAAAAAAAATTATAATTAGAAATAAATTAAAAAACTCAAATTAGAATTAAAAATAACATTAAAAAAATCTAGCTTAAGAGGTCTCCAGAGAGACTGAAGCTTCACAGCTTGTAGAAATAAACACGTATGACAAGACAAACGGATCAGATCACAACAGATCTTTTCAAGTCTATTCGCTGCAGGGACAAATACATTTTTTTAGTTTGTTACCTCTACCAACGCAAAGGTCATGTATTCGGCGGCGTTGGTTTGTCTGTCTGTTAGCAACATAACTCAAAAAGTTAAGGACGGATTGTGATTTAATTTTTAGGAAATGTCAAAAATAAAAGAAGGAACAAATGATTCGATTTTAAGGGTGATCCAGATCCCCGCCTGGATCCAGAAATTTTTTAAAGGATTCTTTACTATCAGGAGACGTGGATCATTTTGCCTTTACACCTTCTAAATTAAAAATAATGCCCACAATCACTGGCAAAACACATAAATAAAAACTGCTCTGGTTCTGAGTGCTTCTAGTTACTTCTGCATCAATAGATATCTGCTTCCAGAAGTCCTTTTTTTTTACTTGCACACCCTGACAATTCCCCTCAGCTTGCTTCTCTTCCTCCATGTTAAAAGACTTAACCAGCAGATAAAGTTACAAACATAGAATCCACATTAAAACCACAGCTCTTCTGATAAAGTTTCAGCCTCTGATGAGCCTTCTTGCAACGTGAATCCGTGTGGGCTTCAGAAATCATTAGGCTCAGTTCCAGTACTGCTCTATAACATTTTTACATGAAATGTGTGGCTGTATAGCATTCAGAAATACTATGTTAAGCTTCTCCCAAAAAAAAAAAAAAGAAACGGTCCATTTTTGGTGAAGAATTGCAAACAAGATGAAGCGTTGCCAGAAAACGAGAGCAGCCTCCATCACACTCACACCTGAGAGTTTCAGCTGCAGCTGGAGGCCTTCCTGGGAAAAATGAAGTCACACAGTAAAACAAAAATGTAAACAGATTTTACTGTTACTGAACTTAGTAATGCATCAGCATAACTTACTGAGATCTGGAGAGCTGTGGTTTGTAAAAGCTTCTATAAAAAGTGGAAAATTACTCTGTTCTGGACTCTGGTCTAGACTCTGGTCTAGACTCTGGTCTAGACTAGCTGACCTGAGTCCTTGGATGTAAGAGCTCTGATAGGAGCAACTGAAAGGATAAGCTGCAGGTTTGTAGGACATGGAGCTGCAGTAATTAAAGGTTCTGTTCTTTTATCGTTTTCTGTGTTTTAGACATGTTGGACGAGAATCAGAGTAAACTCAGCGAGGACCTGATGGAATTTCGAAGAGATGCCTCCATGCTTAACGTGAGTGTGTGCACACACATTTTTGAGAAACATTTATGGAGATGAATGAATAAATGGTTTATCTTAACATATTCAAATAGAAAGTAAGAGAAAATGTTTATATGTTCTAACATGTAAAAAAAAAGGAGTAGAAAGAAGAAACTTTGACCCCATTCTAATACAAATGTTTCTCTATATCTACATATATACATAATCCATATGCTGTGGCAATAAAGAGTTATATTCAGAGAATTATAAGACATAAACTGCTCATATACATGTTGACTGTCTCTGCAGGACGAGTTGTCCCACATCAACGCCAGGCTCAACATGGGAATCCTGGGCTGTAAGTATCTGCTGTGATTCTAAACTACCAGTGGGAGTTAATGGCTCTCCAAGTCTCTTCTGAGCTCTAAGTTATTCAGCTGTTTAGTTTTGTTCATCTGAAACGTAAACTCTCCCTCTAACCGATCTGTTCCTTCTCAGATTTCCACACCAGCCTCCGGAGCTTTCCGTTTCTCTTCCTCGTCCACTTCTATCATTTCCTAACCCCTCGTTATTTTCCTCGATTGCTCAGTTTTCGACTAAAATGATGAGTTTTGGTTTTTGCTTGCGTGCAGCATACGACCCACAGCAGATCTTTAAGTGTAAGGGGACGTTCGTCGGCCACCAGGGTCCAGTCTGGTGTCTCTGTGTCTACTCCACAGGGGACCTGCTGTTCTCCGGTTCCTCTGATAAGACTATTAAGGTAGAAACATACTTTTTATTCATCTCTTTATCTTTATATCTTCACTTCTTGGTTTCTTTGTCTTTCTTGCTCGCTAGCTTGATGCTATTTTTAGCCCAAACTTGGTCTTCATCCACCCCCTTCTAAAAAGATTGAGATAACTTCCACCTACAACCATGAATTATATGAGAAACCTTTAAAAAGACAAAGCAGCAGCTTCAGTATTCAATATACGGATAAGAAATGGTGGTTTTGTCTTTTTTTTCTTCAAGGTCTGGGACACCTGCACCACCTACAAGTGTCAGAAAACCCTGGAAGGTCACGATGGCATCGTACTGGCTCTCTGCATCCAGGGGTAATATAAAACACACAAACACACACGTGATTCACACCATCTGGGAATAACCAGTCTTCCCCAAAAGCATGACGTGCTTTGTTTCTGTCTCCATAGAAACAGACTTTACAGCGGCTCTGCTGATTGCACCATCATTGTAAGTAACAGTAATCTCTTCTAATTCTTTTTTAATATTTGTTCAGTTTTATGTTGAATTGTTTGCCTCAAGTGCGTACATCTTGCGTAGGTGTGGGACATCCAGACACTGCAGAAAGTCAACACCATCCGTGCCCATGACAACCCCGTTTGCACACTGGTCTCCTCCCACAACATGTTGTTCAGCGGCTCCCTCAAGGCCATTAAGGTACAGCTGGTTGTAATAAATCTCTCAGCTTTGCGTCATTTTTAATGCTTTCTGCACAAGAGTTTATTTTACACTTCAGCCAAGTCCGGTTTTATTTCAGTGGATTATTATTCAATGCCGAAAGCTTAATTTGGCCTTATTTATTTAGTGTTTTTGTTTTTAAAAGTTTTCTGGTGATGGCCTGCTAAATTCAAGTGTTTAGAAAAATTCAAATGTTACGGAATATTTTTGAGCCTTGAATACAGTTTTGGAATTACCTGGATTTCTGCAACAACTGTTCTTTTTAAGCCTTGTGATCTCCTCAAATTTATTATCCTCTGGTGACCTTCATGGCCAGAAGTGTCCATGCACAAAAATCTGCTTTAAAATCATCAGACGTCAATATTTTTCTCTTAAACATCTTCAGACCTGCTTAAAACCACTAAACACTCATTTTTAGAATGTCAACCCTTTAAATACCAGTTTGATTATTTGAATTTATTTGAAAAACAAAACAACATTAAATCATTATTTTACATAATAATTTTTAGAGGATGGGACTTTGGTGATGAATAGG
>JBAFTB010000023.1:8521335-8546259 GCA_037177355.1 Melanotaenia trifasciata
TTTAGCTGTTATGCTGCAAACAAGTGGAACAAACTGCCAGCGGAGATTTAAAAAAAAATAAATAAAAAAATCAATTCTGGCCACTCTGGATTTCTGTACATTTGTGGCTAAAGTGGTTTAAAATAAATGTGACTATACCGCTAACCTGCATAATTATTTTATTATAATTACTATAATAATAATAATAATAATAATAATAATAATAAACAATTATTATAATAAGCCAAAACTAAGTAGAAATCCTGTTTTTAGAAATGGTTTCCTTTGATGTTTGTTTTTAGTTTGAACAGGATGCAGCAGAGGGACGATCTGGAAATGTGGGCTTGGCAGGCGGCTCAGATTTATGTGCCAGTGACAGATTTGAGTGGGATTTGAAGGCGGCTGCGGTTTATTTCAGATTCAGCACGTTTAAAATTAAAAGTTGAGAAAGATATGAAGAGAGTGTCATTATCTAGAGCTACCAGAGTGATGCAGCGCAGCTCCAGCACTTTAAACGCGCTGTTACGAAACATCGGTAATCTGTGGATGTTTGCTGCTGGTAGGAAACTGGCTCTGTCTTTATATTTCTGTCTGCGTGATTCACTGCCTGCTGAGAAAGAACTCGTTGTGCTTGTTGTCTTCCTGCCTCTGTTTGGGAGTCCTGCAGTTGGTCACTAATGACCACCTCAGGGACACGAGGCGAGATGAAGATGGAAACAGAATGGAGGACCGGTTTGGGAATGAAGAATGAGGAAATAGCAGATAAATTAGCCGACTCAGTCTTCTGGAGTCTGTTGACACAGCGGTCGGTCTCCAACCAGTACTTTACTGGAAAATGTTTGCCACAGAAGTTGCTCTGAGAATTGTCGTATTATTTAAAGAAAATTCTTTTTTTAAAATGTTTAAAATATAAAACGGCCCCATTGCTCTGAAAAACTTATTATTAAACATTAATAAGTAAATGTTTTCATCAAGAGTTAAAGACCAGAGCAGAGCTGGAAGTTTAAGACATCAGTAAGAGAACAGAAGTGTGAAATGAGGGATCATGTTGCAGAAATGTGTTTTCAAGTTTACCACATCATCTCTGAGATGGGAGATAGGCATGGCAGCCCTGTGTGCTGGCTGTTAGGATGACACCTAGTGGTCCACAGTGCTGACAGCTGTATGGTTTCCTCGGTAGACAGCATCATCTCTCGTCTTCTCCTTTCACATTAGCTTTGGAGCATTGTTAAGCTAACTTATTTATGAAGTAACCCTCCAGAAAATTAAATAAATAACTGGCATCAGTTTAGAAAGGACACTTTGTTTAATAGTTTAGCTCCTAGAGTGTAAAAAATGTGATGTTTGTGTGAATTTTCTAGTCGGTACAACTTTGGACTCTGAGGTATCTTTAGGTCTTTTTACTGGTGAAACTGGTAATAATCACTGACAGGGTAAAACAAAGAAGTCAGCTGTGTCACTAAGATGAAAACATCTTCTTTTAGTTTTTATTTTGTGCCCTGGTGTCAGAGCTGTGTTGTGATTGGCTTATCAGACTAGCTTCTTTAACCAATGATTGCTTCACTCTTTGTTGCCATGGAGATTTGAACCAACAGCCTCTAGTACCTTGCTTATTCTTACGCTGATAGGATCCTTCTGACTGTCCTCCCCGTCTCTCAGATTTGGGACATCCGCTCTCTGGAGTGTGTCCACGTCCTGCAGACCAGCGGAGGCAGCGTCTACTCCATCGCCGTCACCAACCACCACATCGTCTGCGGCACCTACGAGAACCTCATCCATGTAAGAGAGATCCTGTGTTTTACAGAACTAACACTTGACTTCACCTTCCTGTTTATCAGGAGGCATACATTTGTTTCTGAGCTTAGAAACAATAAAGTTATACCTAAGCAGGTGTTAATCTACCATTTCTATTTATTTTGTTTGATGTTTGCTTTCCTTAACCATCCATCGCTTAGTTAAGTCCACATGATGCTAACAACCTGTGTTCTCAGTTAAGACTGCACACTGCTTTAACTGTATGTAATGACGGTGTTTGTGTGTCCTCTGCAGGTGTGGGATATTGAGTCTAAAGAGCAGGTGCGAACCCTGACGGGTCACGTGGGAACAGTCTACGCTCTGGCTGTCATCTCCACCCCGGACCAGACCAAAGTGTTCAGCGCCTCCTACGACCGCTCCCTGCGGGTGAGAACAGAGCGTCGCTTCGGGTTATGAATGGAGCGTATGGTGACAGAAGTCATCTGCTTCAAGTTCCTCTCTCATACAAACCAAACCCTCACATGGCCGCGAGGTGTTTTATTTGACACTTTATGATGCCGCTGCACGTTTCTGCTCTCAGAAAGACGAGGTCAGTAGAACTGATCCTGGCTATGTTCTGGATCTCTCTCTGGTTTAAATCTTTAACGTTTTTGGCACAAAGCATGAACGGGGGCAGTGATCGTGGGGGCAGCCATGTTAGCATTTCCTTAGATCCCCAATTCAATGAAAGATAAAGCTTTTACCAAAGTATTAAAGGCCACAAGAGGGTTTTTCCATAACAGAAAAACTTGAACATTCACATTTTTCAGGAACAAAGATTTGTTTTTTTTTTAAGGAAGTGGAAGACGATAAACTGGGTTGGTCATCCCTTTTCTTTCAGAACTGTCTTGATTCTCAGGGTCATGAGCGGAGTTTCCATTACAATTTTCTGCACAATAAGAGATATTTTCTAAGATTTCGTACAATTCGTACAAACATAATTGCGACGTGCAGGTGTTTCTACTGAAAGGTGTTTAGCGCATTAGCCGCTATTCTTGTAAAATCTTTTCTCACGAGACTCCACTGTAAGGAGGAAGAGACTGTAAAACTCTGCATTTCGCTGTTGTTTGCTATCAACAATGGTGGTTATGTTTACCTCCTCCTCTAGGGCTGGATTAAAAACAATCAGTTTATCCATTTTAATCGATTCAAATGAAATTAATCCAATATTGATTCATAGAACTTGGAGAACAATTTTTTTAAATGTCCTCATTTCCGGTAACGTGACCCTACTCTCGCGTGACTTACTGAAACTCTGCGAGATCTTAGCATAAATACACACACCAGGTTTCCTGTGTTGCCTCCGTCCAAAATCTGCTTCTCTTGCAGAGATGATGTCACATTCAGATGTTTTCATTCACCAGTGTGGATAATGCTAAGACCGCGGCACTCGTATTAGCAGCTAACGCTAACAGGCGCTGTCACGTTCAACAACAGGAAGTGATTTCACCACGCACGTAGTTTGAAATAAGTCCGATATGGTCATTTAAAGAGAACAGGTTTACACTTCGTCCTTTTATCAAACCGTAAACAGTCGGATGCTATTTATCTGATTTACATGACGGCATGTCATCGCTGCTCTCTGTGTCCACGGCAATGAGCGCACACACACGTGCGCACACACGGGTTTCTGTCAGAGCACAACGTGCACGCGTCAGAAAACACGTCAACCAGCTGAAAATCAGGAAAATGAGTGTTTTCTAAATTCTGAAGATGGAAGCATCCTGCTCCAGTGTCACGTCGATAGCATCACGGTCGTCATGGAAACGCGCACAGCTGTTGAATCAACCTCACTAAAGGAATTTCTGAGTGGTATTACAGCAGGATGGACCCATGCTTTCATGATGTTTCCACCAAATTTGACTTCCTGTTGCCCTCCAACCAGTCTGCCCATTGTCCTCTGACGTCAACAAGACATTCTGGTCCAGACAACTGCTGCTCTGGATATTTTCTTCAGACCATTCTCTGTAAAGCCTAGAGATGTTTGTGTGAAAATCCCAGTAGACAAGCGGTTTCTGAGACACTCAGACCAACAACCATGCCAAAGTCCTTTAAATCCCCTTTTCTTCCCCGTTCGGATGCTCAGTTTGAACTTCATCAGGACGTCCTCACCATGTCTACATGACTAGATGTGTTGAGTTGCTGCCATGTGATTGGCTGATAACAAGGAACTGAACCTGATAAAGTGACTGTTGTTTGAAATATTAACTAATTAACACTGTTTGTGTTGCAGGTGTGGAGCATGGACAACATGATCTGTACTCAGACCCTGCTGAGACATCAGGGCAGCGTTACCGCGCTGGCCGTCTCCAGAGGTCGTCTTTTCTCTGGAGCTGTCGACAGCACCGTCAAGGTAAGACTTATCTAAAATAGTCCATACATGCCTTATCTCCCTGGCTATAAGCCGTCCGTTGTATAAGAACTCATGAAGCTGCTAAGTTTGGAGACATGAACTTGTTTTCACTTTTTCTTTCTCAGGTGTGGACATGCTAAACACTCCAATGGCCTCCAGCCTCTCAGTAATTTCACGCAATTTCCTCCTCTGCATTTCTATGATTGTGAGTCACACACTCCCTGGTGGCCTCACCACCAGTGCATTTTGGTGCACAAGACGAGTTTTATATCAGTGCCATGATAAGGCTGCATTCAGAGCCACTAAAACGGTTGTACAGTTGGGTAAAAATAACCTAATGCCGCTCGCGGACATGTGCCCACAAGTTAACTCTCACCAGCCCGCATGACGACGAGAAGAAGCTGGTCAGCGTGCATGCACCTGCCTGGTAATGTGTGTATAGGTGAGTTTGTTTCAGTGAGTGCCATACATGTGATAAAAAGTAAGGAACGGCTGTAATGGCGTGTCTTGTTTTTTTTCTTTGGTCTCCCTCCTTCCTCCTCTCTGACCCTAATGAACACAGCTGCAAGTTAACACGAAGTGAGCCGTTCATCAAAGAGCCGCTAAGCTCAAGTTCAGCTTTACTAAATGATGTTTGAGGGCCCATATTGGGTTGAAAATATGAAAAAGTAATAATTAAACATGTCTGGGAGGACAGTTTATTAAATTTTTCTGTTAAATTGACATTCTGGCTAAACTAGACTTTACTAGGGGTCTTTTTCCCTCCATCTCTAGTGGGACTGCAGCCTTGGTGATGAAGGCAGAGAATAGGAAGAGAGGAAGAGTTTTCACTGGTCACATTTTCAGTGATTTCTTGTATACATGTAATCATGTAAGCTCGAGTTGATCATTGATCAATAAAACTGTTGTACACTTTCAGACTTGTACGTCTCTTATTTTTAACTTAATCACTAGTTAAGGGGGGGGGTCATTTCCCAAAGTAAATTACCCCAAATACCGTCCAGCATAACTAACCTTCATGCATCACAATGGACTTTTTTTTTGTCACAACACAACAGAGAATTTCCGACGGCTTTTACAGGAAAACAAAGCTGACAATCATCAGGAGCACCTATAAGGACGAAAAGCTGTAGGTAGGGAAAAGGAAAAAAAAAAAGATCGACAAAATAAACGTATCACAACAACCAAAGTACCAGAAACACACAAAAAAACCTAAACAAAAGTATCTCATAGTGTATAAACCCGCTGGACAACTCATGAGTCGGCATGCAGCGCATGAGGAATGAGTGGTGATCAGAGATGAATGTGATTGTGAAAATGTGACCACACCTCTCCGGAGGCTAGAGGTAGACTAGACCTGGGTGATCAGCAGTAGTTCCCGAGCACGAGCCCAAGCCAGCCCACCACAAAGGACACCCCAGACCCACCCTGAGGGTAGCTGAGGAAGGCCCCAGCCACAGTCCCCGCCACTGGGCAAAGGCCCCAGTGGGCCAAGATCTCAGGGCTTAAAGTATTCTGGCACAGTGCCGGATCTACGGCTTTTCACTGTGATTCAGAAGAAAAAAAAAAAAAAATGGATAGTGGTTGAGACTGAATTGTAGAAAATGAATTGAACAATGTTGAAGTTGGAAATTACACATATTCATATTAGAAAATAAGCAGAACTTGCTGCTGCATATGTTTTCAGTGTTCAGCAAATAGTGACAATATACCACACTTTTTTCTCTGCCAAGTTAGCCTGTAGCGTGAACGTTATCTCCGAGTGGTCTTGAACGCAGCATCGAAGCCGATACCTATAGTGTGCATGCATCAGATCCACTGCACCTCCGCTCCCCAGAAAAAAGTTCAGGCTCAGGATTTTTTTTTTTACTTTAAGCCTTGAGATCTGCAGCTGCTGGCACCGCCAGGCATCGTCCATCCAGGGCGGGCAGAGTGAAGGGCCCACAACCTCAAAAGCCCAAAGGCCGACCCCCCACCCCACACAGGAGGAGGCCCCGCCTGACAACCACCCAGCGCAGCCCACAACCCACCCCAAGGTTCCAGGAACCAGGACACCATCGACCACTCCCCCCTTCTTCCCCTCACTCACCGCCACGTCCATACATGCTCTCTCCACCCACCCCTCACCTCCATCTATCCACACCATAACTCCTCACTCTCAGCCTCCTCTGCGCTGTCCCACCTAATATTCTCTTCTCCATCCACCTCCATCAGCCCTCCCCGCCAGCCCACCTCCTCCCACCATCACCCCTACAGTCTCCAACCTAACACGGTCAGATTTACTTGAACACTCACTCTTACACATCCACATCACACTAACCGTCCCACCATGCCCTGTGGAAGACACTCCCTACGAGCAAGAGGACAGCAAACCCTTATTTTCACAGAAACAGTAGTGACATCAGTTTATCAAGGTGGCATTTAAAGGGTTAAAATCCTCTAATTCTTTGAATGTTCTGTAGCTTTGAGCAGGACTGAAGTTGTTTAAACAGTAAAAATTAGAAAATATCTTTCTAGCAGTTTTTGGACGTAGATATTTTTGTCCTAAACAACTTGAAGGTAGTAAATTAAAATGATGGCTGAGGGCAAGCTCATTTTCCAGGTTTGTTGCTTGGGAAACTATACCATCACAACTAAAATGACAATGTTCATGTGGCAACGTCAGAATAAATGCAATGAAAGTTTTTTTTTTTTTTTAATAAATATATGTTACTATATATACTAGACCTTTAAAATGAACTGTTTACTCACATCAGTAGTAGGCTGATGGCAGAAGGGTAAAGAATGACCAGAACTATTTCTTTTATATCTTGGAGCAAGATGGCACCTTCCAAAGAGCATGTCCAGCAAAAGCACATTATCAGGTTGGTTAATGATGCATCTTGCTTTGGACATAATAAAAGAAGTTGGTGAAGTATGATTAACCCTCCAAAATGTTATAAATATTTTTGGAAAATATAAAACTGAAAAGTAATATGTACGTACATCTTGCTGGTACCAGGTCAGACCTCCTTTTACCTTCAGAACTATCTTCATTTTTGGTGTCATGGATTCAACAAGGTGTTGGAAACGTTCCTCAGAGATTTTGCTCCATATTTGACATGACGGCATCACACAGTCGCTCCACATCCATGATGGGAATCTCCCGTTGTTCCACATCTCAAAGCTGCTTTGTTGGATTGAGATCTGGTGGAGGCCATTGGAGTCCAGAGAACTCATTGTCATGTTCAAGATAGAGATAATCTGATTTTTGTGACATGATAGCGTCACACAGTTGCTATAGATTTTGTAAATTCACATCAATTACGCCATCTTAGTACTAAGAAGCCCAAAGTTTGCTAAGACATTTCCTCCCACACCAGCAGCAGCCTGAAGCATTGATCCAAGGCAGGATGGATCCATGTTTTCATGATGTTTCCACAAAATTCTGAGCCCTGCGTCTGAATGTGGAGCTGAAATGGAGACTCATCAAACCACCAATGTTTCTCCATCTTCTATTGTTCAGTTTTGTCTGTGAGAGTCGTAGCCTCAGTTTCCTGTTCTTAGCTGACAGGTGGCACCCAACCTAACACCAGACAACCAGCTGCTACACCTGTACAGAAGCACAGCAGATATTTCACTATGGCTCTAAGTATATTTAAATACATTTTGAAAATAATGTTTATATTGGCCTTGTCCCTGCGCACAGAGATTCCCTCTAATTCTCTTAATCATTTGATGAGATTATACACTGTAGATGGTAGATGTTTTTCATTTGTTTTCTACTTGTGTAAATTGCATTTCTAGCCTTTTGTTACCCCATCCCAGCTTGTCTGAGATGTGTTGCAGGTATTTCCAGCCAAAACAAACACCTCAGCCAGTTATTTAAATTCTTTTACACACAAGTGGAGGCTTTTAAGTTTCAATAGAACATTTATTTACTGAGAGCAGAATGGCCATAAAATGCAGGCGCTGCATTTACACCACTGTCCAGCCACCACAACGCGCACACACTCGCACATTTTCATACAGTCAGTAGCCGAGCAACACATGACACTTGGTCTCTGTCTTAGACTCAAACAGTCACTGCAGAGCAGAGGAGACACCGTTCAGGTGTCTGGTCAGATAGCAACAGATGGAAAATCAAATTAAAAAAGAAAAAGAAAAAAATGACCTGATGAACAGCTTCTCAGCAGACTTGATTATTTGTTTTTTTTCGTTTTCTGTGGTATTTTTCCCGTCCACCACCCATTAAAACACTATAAAATAAGGCTGATGATATGATATATGACAAAAATTTGATTCGAGGTGGTGAGAAAACATTGATTAGATGTGTTTCATTGATAAAGCATCTAGCTATTAGCTACACAATAGCACACACCTTTATCATTCAACGAATGCTCAGACATTTTCTTAGAGCAAATTTTACTGATTAGTATTTAACCTCAGATGTTCATGTTATTTTTAAAGTTTCTTTTTGGGGGTGTTATAGATTTACAAGTCCATTAATATCTTGCAAATTTAAAGAACATTTTAATATGTTGGAATTCCTCACTGCTAAATAGGAAAGCTTGCTCCAGCAAAGGGTTAGCTTAGCTTAGTTTAGCCCTGCTTAGCAAAGTTCCTTGGAAATGGGGTTTAGCTGGTGCAGTCATCCACTACATTAAAATGAGGGAAGAAACTTGTAGAAGCAGATGTAAATGTTGCCTTCTTAAAGGCAACCTGTATTTTTATGCCACACATAGTTTAATGTACTACACAATCCAGGTTTTACCAAAGTTTTGATGGCATTGAAACCTCTTTGATTTCAGTTATCTGTCTAATGTGGTCATCACATTAACAGATGTTTACCACTAAAGAACTGTCAGACCTGGATAACCATGTCCTGGTTTTTATCTGTACTGCTACTACGGTTCTTAAAACCATAATAAGATCTTATCTTGGTTTCTGAAAACAGAATAAGATGCTCACATCAGATATCCTGGTTACATGCAAGGCGAACCAGGAGGATGGTGCACTTAAACACATGTTTATTACAACTTGGTCATAAACAGCTTTGACCATGAAAACTCTTACAACTGATCGATTGATTGTAATATTTTCACTTTGGTCTTAAAGAATTCGAGTTTTTAAGTATAACTGTGATCTCAGTGTTAAAGTTATGTTCACATTAGCGGCCACATTTTGGCTACCGTTTCAGTTTCCGTAGCTGGTTTGGCCGATCACGATTACAAGTGTCATGCATCTGACCTGCATTCCTAGGCAGACAAAACACATAACACATTATACTTATTTGTATGGACTACAAAAGAATAGACAGCCAGTGAATGCTGTTTTAGCGGCCATAGCTAGCAAGCTATTGTAGCGGTGCTACAGGCTTATGACCACAATGCTCAGCTCAACTGTAAAGCTGAATGGATCTAACATTGGTGTCCTTTCCTGTCATGTAGCCACACATTAGATCTATCTAACAGCTCCTACTGAAATTCTGATATGACTATGGACCTCTGTGCTCCAACAGCCCTGAAAAAAATCAGATACAAGTCACATAAATGGAAAAATCAGATTTTTAGCTTTAGTTTTCACCCATTTGGTTTTGCATTGCTTTGTGTCCTTGAGTTCAGCATTTTATTATTCTCCTTTTTTTTTAATCACCTCAATTCATCATGTGTTGCACATTAGTTAAGAATATGATTTAAACCATTATGGTAATTTTTTTATGGTAGTTTTTTTTTTTTTTTTTTTTACTGGAAACTGTATAGAAATAGTGATTAGTATCAGGGTGTATTAGAATCACATCCTGTTCATTTATCTGTTATACTCTAAACTGGACCACTGTTTAAATCCATTATGCAGTATTAAAGAAGTATAATTATGTGCAATTTAACATCCATATAAGACCTCTTTTTGCCATGCTGCCCCCTGTTGGACATCAGACAAAATTAATGTTTAAGACGCGTCTGTATTGGCCTCATTTGTCAGACCTGGAATTTGTCATGTAAAGTCTTTGAGTTTCACTCAGTGTTTCAGTCTCTGAAACATGTGAAAAATACCAAACTGTGGCATTTGTATGCCTTTTGTATTTGAGGGATCAATGAGAGGATGTCTTTTCCTGCAGAATTTAAACTGGATTCTTAAATGTGATCATTTTAAACTCAAAACGAAACGGGTTTTAGACATCAGCCATGTGGTCATTTAACTTTAGCTTGTCTTCTAGTTCTTTTATCCTGCAAGAATTTCCTTATTGTGAGTTTTATGTTCTTTGTATATGTATTTGTTGTTGGATTGCATCTGTTTTGTATTTGCAGCTGTGCTTATCACAAGAATTGCATAGCTTAGCCTTATGTAGCGTGCAGCATCAGCTTATGTTTTATAGTTGTCCCTATAGGCTTTAAATGAACGCTGAGATGAAATGGTAGACAAAATTATTTTGTTTCTGGTGACTATTAAGTATGGAGCCCATCAGGTGACATTGAATAAAAATATGTTAATCTCTGTTTTTGAGGTGCTACGTGCAAATGAGATTATTAACTAATGGCCATGTGTTGGCTATAGCACGCATGTAACATGAATAATTTAATTATAATTTAACCTAACTGTATGAGGCAAACTCATATTATTTCCCCATTGGTGTTATTTTTACTGTTTTCTAAGAGGATGTCTTTTAGTTAAGGTTGTTATATTAAACAGCAAATCAAAAGTGTTTACATTGGACATTAAGTTTAATTACAGTCAGTTAAATATGTAATGTAAATAAGGAGCAACTTATTTTCTGGTATTTTGTGTACTGTGGCTTTAAGAATGCATCCAGGATGTGTAGTGGTAGAACAGTGAACTCTGTTTTATGTTTTTGTACTATATTAGCTGTGGAAGCACATGGTTTTCTTACCGTGTCTTGGTGTTTAATTTGTTATCCAGAAAGTCTTGAACTGGCATATTTTGGGGAAACTTAAGGAATAAACCATTTTTGTTATTTCTTCAAACCAAGACAGAGTGGGACTGGATAATTAAACCGCATGAGCGACACGTGTAAACCACGATTAACAGCTAATAGGCTTGTGAGGCAGTAACACTAATTTAATTTTAATCTTTTGATAAATAATAATGATGCAACTGAGCTTACTGGGTTCATCTAACTGGAAAGTTATTTGCAACACAAGAAACAGAAATTGGACACCAGCTACGTCATTCACCAGCTACAACGCTACCCTGCCAAGTCCTGTACCTAGTCTATGACGTATGTCCCTGGCAGGACGGTCTTCTACAAAGACATCCTACGATCTCGTGTAATTAATCACAGTATCATAGAGAGATCCTTAATTTGGGTGCCTAAGGTGCACGTATGAAATAAAAATAATTTGCTGATACTGGGTAAGTGTGGCCACAACTAAGCTATCTCATCCCAAAAGATCTTGTTTAGCATTAGTAAGGTATGACCGGTGTGTGTTTGTAGTCCACGGCCATGATTTAATGTGTGATAATGACTTAGTTTTACTTATCTAATTTTCACATGTTAGTAATCTGTGAACAGGACGTAACAACTTCATGTGTCTTAGTAACACGTGGAAACAACTTAATTATCATGTTCCCATGTATTAACAAGGTGACCACGACTCCACTATCTTAATCAAATGGTCTCTTGTCACGTGGACACGTGTTATAAATCCATGTCCATGGTTTAATAATCTCTGGCCACGACTTAATTATCTTGTTTATCTTTTTAGTAAAGTGCTGTAAGGACCCAATTATCTGGTTCCTACAGGTTAGTAACGTGATCACAACTTAATCATTTCTTTCCAACGTGTTTGTGACATGTGATGACGACTTAACTATCTCAGTCATGTGCATTAGTAACATGTGGGAATGACCTAATTATTTTGTAAGCCACGACTTACATGAAAACATGTGGCCATGCAATAACGTCTCGTTGTCCAACAATAAAATATTCCTTCTTCTAATGTCACTAGACAAGACATCTCCATAGCTTAGCACACAGATAGGAAAAATTAAACCGACTCTTTTGGAAAGGGTCATTTTTACAAGTCAAACTCACCAGATGTTTATAAGTTAATTAACTAACTTTTCTTACCAGTAATTATTTCAAGTCGCATCAGTTTTGTCCCCTGACTTTTTGCATAACAGTGAATTTCCCCAAACTGCTCCTTTAACATTTGGACCAAATGCTAAATGCTAACGTGGTCGTGGAAGCATGTGGGCTGAGGCGAAGCTGTTTTATTAGAACAGATCCAATCAGACAAAAAAGACTTGGGATGTCATTTAGTCTGATGAGGTTAAGCGGCAAACAAAGGGAGGGGTTGAAGGTGGTAGCATGATTTCCAAACCAACACGTCAAGCAAAATCACAAAATTGGACAAAGAGAGTGATCCCCTGATTTTGTACATACCCATCTACTGTATTGAAGTCAGACCAAAATCACAAAGCAAGGCACATGTTTCAAAGTAAAAGGAAAAAAAAGCCAAATATAATAAAAGTGAAGAACAGGAATTGCTTGTATTATACACATTGCCACACCGGGACACATGTAGGCAGAAAAATCAATAAAAATAATAATAATAATAATAAAAAGAACACTTCCTCGATATATCCCAACATGGTATCATACAATGATTCATTAGCTTGGACCACTTAAGCATGGAGAAGCAAACTGATTCAACACTCAGATTAGATCTGTTTACTGTGAAAAATACTCTTCAGGATCACACACACATCATAAATACACTTCTTATTTTTACTTTTTTTTTTTTTTGCAAATATCCATATATATAATCTCTATGTGATCAGAATTTAAATACCACAACTATTCTCTGAATTATTTATTCATATATGTGGAGTGTGGCTGCTATGAGACAGTTAAACCAGGACTTTTCTTAATTTAGTCTGAGGTGCAAATTAACTGCTGCACTAACTTCTGTTCAGTTTAAACACAGAAATAAGCTTTCAGGTTTCACTGGACTAATGCTGCTCACACCGCTCCAACAACCTTTTAAAATGTATTTTTATTATTCTATCCCATGTACACGAACTTCTGGTAAAACACTACAGTAACCATGGTGATGCCAATGAGGATGGCGATGTAGATTGTCATGGCAAAAAGTAGGTGAGGGGTTGGGAGAGTGAGAGGACTGCCGGAGTATGAGGAAGTGGATTTCAATTTCATTTTATCTTAAAAATTCTGGATTTTTAAAATGCTAATGCTAATCTTATTATCCAGATGTCACCAATCGGTAATAAATGGAAGTATTTCATGTCAATCATTCTAGAATACACTCACATTTATTAACACAAGATGGGCTGCTGGCCCAGCTTTGCTATGATGGTAGTTCTGGCCTCCACATACATCACATATGAACAGTATTTATTCTGTTATTCATCACATTGAGTCAAAGCAGCCTTAATGTATGTTTGATAAAATAAAGAGTCATTCCCAGGACAGTACAGGGGATTTCACTTAACTGTAATTCAAATACATATATTTTGATGAGTAAACATTGTGGCAAAACATGTTCATGAATAAAAGAGTGTTAACATAAGCGCAAAGTACAAGTCAGGGAATGGATAGAAGACCATTTAGAAGCCATTGAATCACTGAATCTATGGCAGAACTAGACAGCTGGAAGGGGCTTCGATGGTTGGAGGAGACCAACATTCTGCTTTTGTGGAGTTACGTTAAATGTTGAATTAGTTGTGGACAAGCCTTACCTTAGTTACCAACTGGGAAATGTGGCTTCTTGTGAGCTTCTACTCTTATTCTAGTCAAAGATTGTAAACCGAGTTCACAGTTGCAGGATTTATGAGGCTGCCATCATATTTGTGTAATTGAAAACTAGCATATCCGGAGGCCTTAGTTCTGTATTTATGTACCTATTTCCATCTTGGACAGGAAAAGGGTAAAAAAAAATAAAAAAATCACAGGAATCTTAGTGGAGCTGGATCACTTTGGATACATCACAGTTGGCTTGTAGATGCAACAACGGTAATCGCTCAAAATAGAGTTGTTGTCGAACAGAGTGCTGTAAAGAACCAGGCATGGCTGCCTTGTTGTACTGCTCATATTTCACAGAAGACTCTGAGTTTGTTTTTTTTAATAGTGAATTAAATTTTTAAAGTTTTAACAATCAGGAGGCAAAAAGGGAGAAAAATGCAGAATTAGCATTCAAGATCGGTTGAGTGAAAGTAGCTTGAATGCTAAACATCATTTAGTCTACAAGAAACCTGCAGAGAAGCATGGAAGTCAGAGCTAAACAGGATCAATAATGTCATAGAGGAAGAAGCTGGACCTCATGGTCAGTTTAATTTAAACTTATGAGTTAAAATTTCCAACTTCCCAGTGGGAGAAATCAAGTGGAATGCCACCTAATGTTAAATTCCCTACTCTGGAAAGCTGGAAGAACCTGATTGGCCCTGACCTTTAAATCCAATATAGCTGCCCATAACAAAATAAGTGGCAATATCTACATTAATAAATAGTTTATTTTATATATTAGTGTCTCATTGCATGAGTCACACACATCTTACTATTCAACCTCTATCAGTAAATACTGCTGTTGTCTTTATTTATCCAAATAAAGTGTAACGTGTAACTTTAATTGCATGCTCAATCAGTCAGCATCAATTTAAATAAGAGTTTATGTTTTTGTTATTTTAAGGTGGGTTGTGTGAAGTTTTACCAGCCAACAGCAAGCAGAGCAGGGAGGGAGATTATTGACAGGCAGATCAAGCAAGAAATAACACAAGAAGAGCTGAATTTCTCAGTGTAAAATTACTGACCAGGGCAGCATGTGGAACAATGACAGTAAACAATCATCCGATTCCAAAATGAACTGAAGTAAAATTCATAGCATTTGCTCAAACTGTTTATAAGGTGTGTTCGTCTGTCCTTGTTTTGAGGAGCTTCGCTCGCCCATGATCTCCCCTTCCTGCTCCCCTTGTTATGTGTGCAGTGTGTAAACTGTGCAAAAGATTATTCATTTTCCAAAGAATAGTGTTGTAAACATACATCACATCTACTTTGACTCAATGTTATATAGTAATTTGAGTGGAAAAGTTCATTCAGACTGTACATGATTTAAATTTAAGAAGGAAGAAGGTATGGGATGTTTTGGGCCACAGTTTAAGTACCGCATTGATACTGGGTTAGACTGGTAATGGGACATACTGGGAAACCTGAGGTTTGCTGCTTCAACTCATCAGTTAGCAGTGTTTCTAAAGCCCTCATTCTAGACGCACAGCTTTCATGGCGGTGCTTGTGCTGCACTTCATGGGGGAATTTGGAGCATCTAGGCCTCATCTTACTATAGTCTGCCTCACCTTTCCATGCTGGAACCCAACCCTTACACCCTTCTCTAACACATTCCCAAACCAACCTGCTGGAACGTTACTGTTTTCTCCATCCCTTTTTTTTTTAGTTTATTTTGTGAAGACTCCTATTTGTGTGTGTGTGTGTGTGTGTGTGTGTGTGTGTGCAAGCCAGTTGCATGGGTCATTGTGCTTCTCCTCTGTACATGTGTGTGTATGTGCACGGCGATGAAGAGGATGTGACAGAGATGCAGCCGGAAATTTGATCCTGAAACTCCACATATACACATTTGTCATACCGCCACTATCGTTCACCCTCACATGCACAAACACACACAGACACACACCTCTCCGGAGCTGAATAGTCTCATTTTGGTCACAAATAAAGAAATTTTCCACCAAGTCATTTACATCGTCACAACACCAGAGGTCACCATTCCACACAGAATCAAGACATTAAACCAAAGAGCTAGAGATTTATATTCATCGGTATATCATATATTACTGTGCTAATGCAGGACTTTTTCAGTAGATATAAACTCTCCATGCTTAGAATGTACACATACCATACTATGAGTCAGTACACAGTTGGTTTTCAATCAGTATTAGTATTTGTTCGCCTAAAGAGTCTGTGTGGAGTTCTTGAAAGACTCATGTTTTGATTGCAGTCTCCTCCACTTTGGTACATTTCCTTATCTTCAGTCTTCTTTTGTTTTCTCTCCCAATAAGTCATTTGGTCTTTTTTTTTCTCCACTCCTCCCTTTTTAGTGCCCCTTTTGTTATCCATTCTCCACTCATTCTGTCTGCAACATAGGCCTGCAGTGCTGCTCCATCATTCTCGCATCAAGCGACAGGAGATGAGAAGAAGAAGAAGAAGGGATGAACGGAGGTTTTTCAGGAGCAGCAGCAGCAGACAGATGGAGGAACTGCAATTTAGAGCGAAGAAAGGATGAGCACGGCAGAAGAGGAGGATGACGAAGAGGAGCCAAAGAGTGAGAGCGAGACAGAAAGAGAGGCATGCTGCCCATTGTGCTATATGAGTCACTCCTGATGCAGTGTTGCCGTGGAAACCCGCTGATTGGTATCTGTGGTTACTCCAACATGGCGTCCAACTGGTCGGCCAGGTCGTCGAACATGCTGCCGATGTCGTCGAGGATGCTCACGGTGGTTTTCTGCTCGGCCACAGAGCTGGATGTGAACACAGACATGACATTAGAAGATCTGAAAGGAAATACTGCAAAAACATTCAAATTGAATCAAAATTCAGTTTTTAATCTCTTTATGTTTTTATGTTGTGACATAACCACATAATGAGCAAATCAGCCATCAACGCTGAGGATCTCTGCTGAGACCACCTACAAATCCTGCCAGTATTTTCTGTGTAGACCAGGGGGCTAAAACAAGCCCACCAGAGGGTCCAATCTGATGAATTTAGTAAATCTACAAATGACATATTAAACACATTAACTGCACATTTTAATTAAAGTAACTGTAATTTATAGTTGCACTTTTTATGTTTAAATATAAAACATTTACAAGGCAGGGGATAACCTTTGATAGCTTTTAAATGTATAAATGCATCTGATTTCAGTATGTATAAGAGGTAAATCAGTTCAATTAAAAATGTGCAATGCTTGTTATGTAAGCCCTGAAAAAGACCTCTACAGCTCCCAGAAATATTTTCAGCTCAAGTACCTAATCCTGTAAAAGTTGGATAAATTGTTTTTTTCTATTAATTTTCAATAACTTCTAAGAGAAAAAGAAGAAACAAAGACTCCGACTAGAAGGTTGAACCCTGCTCTTTCCTCCAACAATTAAATCCGTAGACCAAACCTGAAAATGGTGCGTGACTTCTTTATAAGAGAAACCCTTAAAATAAGTGGAATTATTTTTTTATGTAATAGTTAACGGCACGTTAGAAGAACAGAGCCGTACTGTAAATGTGTCTTGCAAAATTTACCTAAACTGAGCAAAACTGGCATTGCAGTTTTCCGTTTTCCACCACTGATTGTTTTTTTGTTGTTTTGACAGTAAAAATATGTTAAATACCGAATGTGAACACCATATCCTGTAAACAATGTTCTCTGTGTTTTTGTGTGTATGTAATGCCAATACATTTCAAAGCCTGCTGAGATGTGTCATTTATGCCATCAGTGTGTGAATGTGTGTGTGAATAGGTGAAGGTGATGTATGATGTAAAGCACTTTGGGTGTCATTCCAGGTACAGTAAAGCTCTATATAAATACAGACCATTTACCATTTAATTTACCTTGGTTATATTTTGTTTATTTCTAAGGCATGCTAACATGCTAAGCTAAAAAGGTAAACACAGACAAAGTTGCTGCTCCTTACTCTTCATGCTGCAGTATTTTATCCTCCACAGCCTGCAGAGCAGCAGCCAGCGATGCGCTTGTCTTCTCCAGCTTTTGATGCACCAAAGAATCAACCCCAAAGTCTGTTGTCGCTGTGGCCGGCGGCGTGAACCCGCCCCCTGCAATTCCACTGTCCACTGACACGCCACCAATAGAGGAGCGGGGAGGCTTGACGGGTGGCAGGGTGGGGCTGGGAGTGGCAGGAGTTTGGGGTGTCTGCGGCGTCGTGGGGGTCTGTGGCGTGTGGGGGCTTTGAGAGGCAGGGCTCGTCGGCTTGGCGTTTGGCGGGCTGGGATTGTTGGATGGCAGGAAGTAGGGAGGTGAGCTGGTCTGACGGGGCATTGTAGAGGGGTGCTTGGGTGGAGCAGAAGCCGGGGTTGGGGAGGAGGGGCTGGTCATGGAGTGGATGAGTTTGGCTGGTTTGGGCGCTGTGGGCGGGGGTGTTGGCTTGGGAGAAACTGGTGGAGGGATCTTCTTACCTTCCACTGCACAAGGAGAGAATATAAAAATACAAGATTACAAACCGGCTGCGGCGCTTTCCAGTTAATCATCTTCACACTGACAACAAAATCATACAAGCACTATTTTTTGGGGTTTCTTACAGATATTTTGTCATAAAAAGTACTAAATAATGTCCTGAAATACTGAATGTACCACCTGTGTGACTTACGTCACAATATGCACCATGGCAATGACAGAAGCAGCCTAAAGAAAGGGGCTAGGATATTGCTGTGCTGGGGTTGATAGGCAGTTGGGTGGCTGTTAAATGTTAAATTAAGCAATATAGTCCACCAGCTTGGATTAGCCAGAAGCAGTAATGTTGGTTGCCATCTTTCTGATTGGCCAACAGAGATTCAAAGGTGAGGGCTCGATCACCCCGTTAGTTTGGCTCTTGACAGTGTTTCAGTAGCTGCAGTTTTTCACTAAATAAAAGGGATATTTCTAAAACTTTGACAAAGTACAAATGTGATTTATAGGTGTTAGTGCGTAAGCTGTAATTCTCATCAAATTCTCATCAAATTTCATACAGCGAGATTCCACTTTAAGGAGCTATCTTTATTTCCGCACCATCTTTATTTCAGATAAACTGATCACACGACTCCCTACTTCCATTACACTTTTGCAATATAATTCTATATCGACTCGTCTGAAAAACAACCTCATTAGAGTGTAAAAACTTTTTAATGATATTTGAGGTTTTTTTATGTGTTTCCATTACCAGATTTTATTTTGATATTTAGGTTCTGTGCAATTCTAGGGGTAATGGTAACACACCTTGTGTTTTCGTTTGGACAAAGAGGTTTTTTTTTTGTTGTAACTGGTGCCGTGAGGGTGTGAGTTTTTTGTAAGGAATATAGGAGGGAAAAATCCTGGTTCGTGTGGACATAGCCTCAGGCCATATCCACACAGAGACAAGCTTATCAGGGCTCCAGACTAACTTTTAGCATTGGTTAAACTGATGTGCCTAACTTTTTACCTTGGGTGCACCAGCAAAAAATTTAGGTGCATCCCAGTTTTCACAGTGTGGCTCTCAGCAGCTCATTTTAATACATTTTAAGGATTGTCTTTTAATCGTTACACATAGACATTGATGGTTATTTAAGTTCCTGTGAACAATAATGAGGCTAAGGAAATAGTTTTTCTTTATTTGAAGCATGAATGTTAAGTAGAAACATTTGAAATGGCTTATGAGGTTGTGGTGCCTCTGAGAAATATTCCTCTTCTGAATTTATCTTTAATCTTTTTCTTGATATTTATCTACTTGGGCTTGAATTTTGTGAAAGGAAGCTCCTCTTTGGCTTTATTGCATGCCCTGTTTTTTGCAGAAACATCCAGGGTTTTTGTTATTCTGTTCTTTTGTTGTTGTTTTAATACACGGCAGCCTCTTATATTAGTAGTTTTGTCAACCACGATTAATATTTATTTTCCACGAACAGCCTCCAGGTGCAGCTCAAGCATACGGAATGATTTGGGCCTGCTCTCGTTTTCTGGCAAGATTTATCAACCAGTATATTCTCAAGCTAATACGTCAACAGACACAAATGCAGCTTTTTCAGTTTTTCTAACGTGGTGGATTTCTTCATTTTTTATAACATTGTTTCATCACCGTCCATTTTTGTTGTTGTTGCTCTGACTGTCGTGTTTCCTGTTTCCGCTTTTGTCAGAGCTCATTTATTGGTTGTTGATTGTGTTACGTCTCTGCGACTTGTGATAATATTATCGCAAGCCCAAGACTAGGAAAAGACTGACATGAAAAAGCACAGATTACCACCTTAAACTTGACGATCGAGATGATGGGAGCGCGCTGTGACTGCAGTAAAATTCCAAAGATTTACTTAAGACTTTCAGCTTTTAGTCCTGGACTGTAGAAATCGTATGGTGTGAGCTTGGCATTAGCCACGGCTGAACTTCTGGGCAGACTTGATCCCAGTCAGTTCAGGTGACGTAACACAGACGGAGAGTTGCAGCGGTCAAATCACATTCAACGCTCATCCAGGTTTTCTGCAAGCATCACTGAGCTTGTGTTGAATTCCAAAGAAACTGTTTATTTGACAGTTGGTGGTATAAATGGAACAAAAGAACAAAAGAACTTAAAGGTATGAACTTCTCTGGGGAGCTCCCAATTTTTAAGCTACACTCAGGAAGTTGCTGGAAAATTCCCGAGGCTAGCCAGAACTGTCTTTTCTCTTGTGTCTCTTATGAAAGTAAAATTGAAAACCCCTCTGATTAGTTAATTTACCAGTGCTGAATAAGAATAACGAGTCAACTGAGGATTAATTTAGTCTCATTGTACCTGTAAGGCTGTAATCTAATAATTCAGATTATAATAAATGACTCTGATTCATCTGGCAGATTTTTCTCCGACTCCAACAGATCATATTTTGACTTTTATATCCCAAAAATATCATAACAGTACAATATTTTCTGGCATTCACACCGTAATAAATTGCTTTGAGTGGTCAGTATTGAAGTACTTGTCAGTAATTTCCATCCATATATTTGTGAATTGGGTCAACAAGTTCAGTTCAAATCATTAATAAGAAGCTAAATTTACACAGTTGTTGGTAATTTTTAACTTTCCTGTCAAGCTTTTCTTTTTTCCTGCTTTATTCAGCTGTGTCATAGCTGCCCCGTGATGCCTTAAAGCTCCTGAGACCCAAGCTTTGGTTTGGGTACAACAGGTTCCAGATACACAGAATAAGTACAATGGTGCAGACAACTGAAAATGTGGAAGCCAGGTTGTACCAGGTCTGACTACCTTGACATGAGCGCCATTATCCCCCGTCTGAATACTTGTGTCTTTTCCCAAACAGTGATGGGAAAGAAATCCTCTCTTTAATCATTCTATTGAACTTAGGACTGTTTGCAAGACCCAGTATGCTGATAACAAAAAGTGAAAACTATATTTGAGAGCCTCACCTCACTTTTCCATCATTTCAGTTTGTGAACATTTTTCTAACAACTATCAAATTGTGAGTACCTGGACTTCCAGGGGTCCCAGGGCCCGGCAGAGGGACTCTCTTATTGGGGGCAGACTGTGGGGGCATCTGAGGGCCTCCCTGTCTCTTTATCTGTGCCACGACAGGCTTCGGGGAAACTGGAGGCTTTGGTTTCCTCACAAGACCTCCTTCATTTGGCGCTGGAGCTCCTTGGTCCACACTGTTCCTACGAGGAGCTGCAGTCACTTGAGGTTGAGGTTGAGGTTGAGGTTGCTCCGTCACTCCAGCGTCAGACGGCGGGCGGCGCTTCACGGTAGCTGTACCGTTCTGGTAAGGGACTGGCTGCGTGGTGTTGGGCTGCCCGGTGCCCACAGCCTCTCCGTTAGCTGCAGCCAGCTCTGCGTAGCCCTCGGGCTCCTTGTCGCGGCTCTTGGGCCGTCGCTTAACGGTGGATGACTCCTGAAGCGTGAAGTCCGATCCGTTGGGGTGGGCCTTGGAACTGCGGGGCCGTCGCTTCAGGGTCGCTGTAGCTTCAACTGTTTCCTCCTGGGCATCTCCCGGGGAACCCTGGCCGTCACCCTGCAGGCAAACACAAAATACACACTAACGGAAAATTCATACATTCGTGATAAGAGGTCATTGTTGCACAAACAGTCAAAACATCCACATATATACATGGAAAAGACAAATAAAGCTTAGCGAACACAGAAGCTTCAGTACAGATTCATACAATCCCCAAAACAAAAAGGTTGGGACGCTGTGTAAAATGTAAATAAATCTCATCAGCCCATATCTTATTCCCAATCGATCATAAACAACATATTAGGTGTTAAAACTGAGACATTTTACCATTTAATGGAAAAAATGAGCTAATTTTGAATCTGATGGCAGCAACACATCTGTAAAAAGCAGCAACAGGGGAAACAAAAGGCTGAAAAAGTAAATAAAAAACAACTGGAGGAGCATTTGACAACTCATCAGGTTAAGTGGCAACAGGTCAGCAACATGACCTGGAGCATGTCAGAGAGGCAGAGTCTCTCAGATGTGAAGATGGACAGAGGTTCATCAATCTGAGACAAACTGGGTCTAAAAAATGTGGAAAAGTTTTAGAAAATTGTTCCTCGGGAAGACTTTCAGAAATCAACACAGAACGCAGTTCACTATGAAATCTAGAAATGCAGGTTAAAGACACAGAAAGTTTTCAACCTTAAATCTCTGCATTCCGGACGCGTTTGATTGGCACAGTGACGTCTATCATGCACATTTCTGGAGCTGTCGTTGCCTAGCAACGTCCTGAGACGAGACACTGCACCGTAGAACTTTTTCATCCGGGATGCAGCGTGACATTGCAGCCAAGTTTCACTTCACACGCTAGCAAACGGATACAAACACATCACCCGTTTTGAATGCGCACCTTGACTGATTCAGTAAAGAAATGCTAGAAGACGTTATCAGAGGAAAAGAGGAAAAGAAAGACAGACAGGGACAAATCTAAAGTCCACATAAGGCTGTATTTTGCTGGCTGGAGAGAAATCAGTACAGGTAGGATGTAAGATGGATGCTGGATAAACTGATGATCGGAGAAAATTGCAAAAGTTCTGTAGTGCATCTTTAAAGCTCTATCAAGCAAAAAATAAGCCGTATGTCAACAGGATCCAGACACACCACCATGTTCTCTGGATCAAAGCTCATGTCCCAATGAGGAACATCTTATGAGTCCGGGTTAAAAACTGTCTTTATCTGGTTGCAAATGATGTGATTGCAGCTTGTTGGCTTATTTTACTGCATGAGATGTTTGGTGGGTCCTGCTGGACCAAACATACCTCCACAGCTGCATGGAAACATCGAAGTTTGGGAACCCCTGTTAAGGTTGGACAGTCTCTTATCTAAGTAGAGCTGACTTTTTCATTTTCTATTGTTAGTTGAATCACATCGGGTGAAGCTGCTTTTGACCACTTCTTGTTTTTATTGTTGCGAAGAATATTGATGTTAACATATTATATTCATGGTAAACTGGCATCTCAGTTAGTTGCTGAGAAAATTACACCATAATGTTGTTTCAGGTTAACATAATATGGTGATGGTTCATAACGCAGTCCTGCTGGGACTGTTGTATTGAGTCTTCTGATGAGAACGGGAGAGCTATGGACTGGTGGCTGATAATTGTGTGTGAATGTCGTCTCTATAGAACATTGAGCTTTGGAGATTACTTAGCCTGTGTGTGTGTGTGTGTGTGTGCGCACGCATGCATGTATGTGTGTACTTGAGCATGTATGTGCAGTATATGAATTAGGGCGGCCTTGGTGAGTATACGACTCCTGGTCTGACTTTTTGTCCCAGTCCGACTACGCCTCAAATCCATCCATACAGTGAGCAGCTTATCCTTAGACACCTCCATGTCTCGGTGTCATAAATGTCAGATGCTGCACATGCGTTCAAAATTTAATGCAATTAATTACATAAATTATTTACCGCCATTAACATGCTACATTTGAATTAATATAAAGTCATAGTTCACAGTGAAAGTTATGGAATCTAATGTGGCTACCAAGCTGTGATGCCACAGTTAATAATTTTACTGCCATCATAACATGTGGTTCATAATCAACGTTTCGTCTCATTTACAGGAAGTCTTAAAAACTTTAAAAACTCCAGCGCCTAAAGGGTTAAAATGGTTTGAGGCATTGCATGGCTTCACAGGAGAAGAGTCTGGTTGCTGAACTGTTCTGCCTGCCGTCCAGACCTTTCACCAATAAAAAACAGAAATACAGCAACCAAGATCCAGGACTGATGAGCAGAATCCTGCATCAGACCAGAATGGGACAACATTCCTCTTCTAAAACTCCAGCAACTGGTCTCCTCACTTCCCAGATGTTTCCAGACAGAGGAGAAGCTACACAATGCCAAACATCACAGACGTGTTGCTGCCATCAGATTCAAAAAGCTCATATTTCCCATTTAATGATAAAATGTCTCAGTTTTAACATTTGATGGTTGTTTATGTTCTACTGGGAATAAAATATGAACATGTTGGATGGATCTCTTTGTTTATATGAAAGCTAAGACACTGGCATATTCTTATATACAAAGCTGCCACTGGTCTGCTACCTTCCTACCTTTCAACGCTTTGCTTTGCTCACAGGAGTTGTTTTTATTTTCAGTCCCAAGGGTGCGAACGGAGATGGTAAAAAGTTTTTTTTAAAGCTGCTCCCTTTGGCTGAAACAAACTGCAGAAAGACCTGAAGCTTCATGACCTGGTCTCATTGGAGGTTGTAAGCTTTGGAGGCAGTTTCATCTGTTGATTTAGGGATTTTAAATGATTATTTAGTGATTTTGTAATTTGTTTTTGCCTTGTTTTAAATTTTTTAGCCAGTTTGAAAGTGTTTTGTTGTGTGTCTGTAAAATTTGTAACTGCCCTGCTGCTGTCCTGGCCAGGACACTCTTGGAAAAGAGATTTTAATCTCAGAGAGTTTTAATAATAATAATAATAGTAAAGAAATCATTGCATTATGTTTTTATTTACATTTTTAACAGCGCCCCTACTTTTTTAGAATTAGGGATTCAAATATACTAGATTGCATTTACATTTAGCACATTACATATATAGATGCATATTTTAGATAGATAGATAGATAGATAGATAGATAGATAGATAGATAGATAGATAGATAGATAGATAGATAGATAGATA
>JBAFTB010000023.1:8562382-8584912 GCA_037177355.1 Melanotaenia trifasciata
ATTATATTATATTATATTATATTATATTATATTATATTATATTATATTATATTATATTATGAAAGTTTTAAATAAAAAATGTGATTCAGTGGCTGTAATCTGACAATAAATAGATTTTAGACTTTAAACATAATTAATAATTTTGCCTCAAAGGCAATGTAATTTACCAGATGACATATCAGGTGCCTAGGAGGGAAGGACAGAAAGGAAATTTCAAGAGAAAAACTAAAGTAATGTGCAAGAAACACAAGATTTAGATGTATTTTTTACTCTAAAAAGTGATGGGTTTCATTAGGAAACTAAAACTAAAAGGCGTTTTATGCCTCTGATGCGTGAATGATCTTCTTAGACTGTTAGATAACATAAGTTAATGCCTTGATTCAGATCTTTTTTAAACAGATCTACAACTTTATAAAATATGGTATTTTGTAATTATACATTAAAAATGCTGTTAATGTTTTCGTCTTAATTCCGAGAATGACATTTTTCAACAAATCTACAGCTTTATTATGAGATGATTAGTGTATTTTTATTTGTGAGACTTTTTCTGTCAAAACTTTAAAATGAGAAAGTATTTTATTTTTTAAAAATGTTTTTCTTGTAATATTATTATTTTTAATTCAGAGAAATGACTTTTATTGCTAAATGACAGCTCTATACTGGGAGATTAATTTACATTTTTTAAGATTTTGTTTTATTCTGAGAAATTTTTCTTTTGCAGAGCAGCAACTTTATAATGGGATTTTTTTTTTCTTTTACTTTTTTTTCTTTTTTTTGACATTTTTAAATACCGTTTCAGAATTATATCTGTTTTATACAAATGCACAACTTTACAAGAATAAAAGTTTTTCCTTTGCTTTTTTTAGCACTTTTAAACTTTTTAAAATTTTTCTCTAATTCATAGAATTAA
Organism: Melanotaenia trifasciata; assembly: GCA_037177355.1. Lineage (NCBI taxonomy): Eukaryota > Metazoa > Chordata > Actinopteri > Atheriniformes > Melanotaeniidae > Melanotaenia > Melanotaenia trifasciata. The sequence continues at coordinate 8,563,293 of JBAFTB010000023.1, forward strand.
AGTTTTTTTATGTCTTCTCTATGAGAAAATGTTTGATTTGGTTAATTTTACTTTTTTTAAGTGAGTTTACCACTGAAGTCTTAAATAACATCTGTCTTTTTCCTCGTAAATTCACAGCTTCAGTACTGGACGTGTGGAGCTATTCATCAAGTCATTAGCAGATTTACAAAAATTCTATAATAAATGTCACAGAATGCAAACGTCTCCGTTGCATTTCAGCCAGAAACCAATTAAAAAGTCATAAATAATGTTGACATTTCTCCACATTTAAGTCTGTTTTCACTCTGGATGATCTCACCTTTTACTTGATAACTACAACTAAATTAAGGGCAAAGAAGCTTCTCTAAACCTGGAAAATCAATTGAAATGATTTGGATGTTTCAGAAAGATAGTTTGGTAAATTAAATTGTTTCAAGCTAAATTCCTGAGGAGAGGGGCCCTTAGCGAGAGGCTGATGACGAAAGGTTTAGAAAGCCTAAAAACATACATCCCATATTTCCACTGTCATGCACTCTCATACACACCCACACACAGAGAAATATATATATATCCATTAAGATATATGAAAACATTTATATACTCATAGTACATAAATAAAATTCCTGTGTATATACACAAATATGTCATAATGTACATACACATACATATATAATGCATCCATAAGTGTGTGATTATATATGTTGGGCTTTTCAGAATGGGGCTGCTGTAGTGCATTTGGAGAGTGTTATAAACCATTATAACCTTCTTAAAAAAGGGCTTATTAATGGTTTATATGTGTGACCAACAGTGCTCCAGAGTAACACACACATCAAAAAAAGTTCCCTTTGCTTTCATGGACAACACAGCTCCTCCTCGTGGCCATGTTGCATCCCTCCAAGCAACTTCAGACAGGAGACCAAACAGCGTCTCAAGTCTACTGAAAATGCTTATGAAATAGCAGTTTTAGCCAAGATTGTGAAAGCTTAGAGAACATACACCAAGAAGGTTCCCCATTTCTGGTCTCATAATGTGTCACAAAATGAGTCTAAAAGGGTTCATTTCCTGGAGGTAACAAAATGGCATCCAGAGCAGGCGCCGATTCACAGTTCAGTAAATAGCTTACCTGTAAAACACAGAGGGTGACATTTTCTAACAACGCAACACCTTCACACTTTTTTAACCTGCCAATTTCTGCACGTGATGCGTGATTTAAACACCCCGCACTGAGCACTAATGAAACCAAGAGCATAAGGTACTGTTAGGAATAAATTAGCATTATTCTAAACATAAAGCCTTGTTGCAGTGACAGAAAATCTCACCCCTTTGTTCATGTGAGAAAAACAAACATCTTCAGCAAAACCTCTGACAAACTGAAGCACCATTTAAAAAAACAACGTTATTTTTAATACAACAAAGTCATGTTTTTTTCCCTCAGCGTGATAACCCGAACTTCCCTGATGTCGCTTCAGATGATTTTAATTGTGGTTTAGCTCAGACAGTTTCCATAAGTCCCCCGACTTTTTGCACGCAAACACACACTAACACACACACATGGATAAAAGGCCAGCGCTGGTAGAGGTGATGCTGAACCAGTCAGACGAGAGGAGAACAAACAGGACGAGGACAGTTCAGGGAAACTTTAGTGAGGATAGAGCTGTGGTATGAGCTGTGTCTGTTTAAAGGGATATACAGGGAAAGGGGGGAAAACAACAAACAGGAAGGAAGGAAGGGAAAAATAAACGTAAAAAAAATAAATAAGTACATAAACAAAAGAACCCCAAACAATCAAATGAATCCCAAACAAGTCAGGTGAGTTATAATGGTGAACGTTACTCGTTTCTGATTATATGTAGAAATTCTCAAATTACAACTAATTCCTGTAAACTTTAGCACACCATCCAAAGCTTCAGTTTTACTTCATTACCTGCGTAAAACTTTTTCCTTTTGAACAAAGCTGTTTCACAAGCAGATGAAACAATAGATGCACCCTTAAAAAAAACCTTTTATGACCTGAAATAAAATATGCAGCGGTTGTGGCAAGTGTTAATGGGGTCAAGTAATTTTTTTTAATTTAGTATTTATTTTATGATCTGTGGTTAAAATGCCAGGTCATGTTTGTAAATGAGAACTGGTTCTCAAACATTTTTTTTACCTGGTTAAATAAAGGTTAAATAAAATAAAATAAAAAAAAATGGTGAAAGATGCTGATGTAACTATTCTGTAATCTCTATGAAAATGATTGCAGGGTCGGTTCCCCGGTGATGGTGGAAGCTTTACTCCCATAATGAACTGATTTGGGCAACATTATTAACCGGCTTGTCTTCACCGAGCTGATTTGCAAATATAAGAAGCCCCCATATGATACGGAGGACTAAAACTGCCATAATTGAAAATACATATAAATAAAAATATTTATATTGTGTATATAATTTTTTATATTTACATAAAATAAATATAAAAATAGAACAATAAAGATATTTCTATTCCAATAAATGCTACTTCAATATAAATAAATAAATAAATAATCCAGAAATTAACACATAAAAAGTTTTGCCTTTAATTTAATTATTTTTCTTTTACTAAATTCACTCAGCTTGGTGTCAATCAATCTGTTTCCTTTGTCTTTTATTATGCAATTCATTTATTGGTTTATTTCTGTTAATTTATTTCTAAAGTATTGTTTTTTTTAATTTACATCCATTTTCTTTTCTTTGCAATTTAATTCTTTTTATTTTACTAAACATTTATTTATTAATCTACGTGTACAAATAATAATTTCCTTTACATTTTTTTTTTTATTCAGTCATTCACTAAATATTTTTACTATGTGTTTTATATTAAAATCATTCTAGGATTTTATTTATTTATAGGTATAATAATCTCTGTATTGTACCAGCTCTTAATTTTCTCCCCTATTTATTTTGTGTCCCCTTTTTACAGTTAATGCATTATTATAGCATTAGCCCAAGAATTAATGAAAGCCTACAATTATCTTATTGCTCATTAACTAATTAACTAAATTTTTTCAGTTTGTTGCTTCTTGGCTCTGATACACAAACACATGAACCATGGGTGACAGGAGGAGGGGCACTGGCTTTGTCACAGAGACAAAATGTTCTTTTAAAAAGTTTTTCATATGGATAGAAACTTTTCCAGAGCGGTGTGAATCCACACAGTCCCAGGTAGTAATAATACCAGGCATGTAAGTGGCGCTGTAATGCTACTGACAATAAAGAAGCAGAAGAAGAAGAAGAGAGAGGTCTGTGCTAGTGCTTTTACACAGATGGGTTCTGGTTCTGCTGTACCACTTCTGTTATATTTTATTCATTTTAATTGTTTTATGTTGTTGTTTTTAATGCTTTGCTACGCTTTTATTTTACCCGTCTCAGGTGTACAGCGTCTTGTTTCAGCTGTGGTTGGTGTTAAAGTGTAAATAAATTGATGATGTTCTCGAGTCTCGCAGTCTCAGTAGCAAACTGGGCCACGTGTCATGATATGTGGGTTTTAGTTGCTGTCTTGTTTCCTGTTTTATTTAGTAGTGTTTTCCCTTGGTGTGTTCTGCTTGCTTCACTTCCTGTTCATCAGCACACCTGGTTTAATTTGCTAATTTGCTTCACCTGCTCCTTGTTAGTTCACCTCAGTGTATATATACACCTTGGTTTAATTTGGTCACTGCCAGATTGTCGTTTCTCCGATGTTGTCCTTGTTGTAAGTCTGTTTTAGTTCTCCAGCCCTGTTACCTTCAATCAGTGATGTGCGGTGAAGTTCATAGCTGGTGAGGCACTGACTCCTCTGGAGTCAGATTTACAATTGTAAGAACTGAAAAGAGCATCTTATTTCACTATTGAGCACAGCTCACTACTGCCTCAACCAGGATTTCGGCCCTGTATATGATCAGGAAATACTCAAATTCAACAAACTTTACTTAATAAATTGTCAAAAACATGTCGAGTCATTATGAAATTGCACTTTTAACGCAGATCAGTGTAAAATATTAATATTTTTTTGTCATTTTTTTCTTTTATACCATGATAAGGTGGGACTGCCTCACCTATCCACACGTCACTGCTTTCAGTTATCATTGGCCATGGGTACACGGTGTGTTTTTTTTTTTTTGTTTGTTTTGTGCGAAATTAGTTATTCAGAATTAAATAATTCAGAATTAAAGTATTCTCCTTTTCTTTTACATGGAAATAGTAATTCCGAATTGAGGCTTACATGGAAAACACGTTTAATTGGCTGTATTCAGTTCCGCTTTAGATCTGGGGGTGGGGAAGATTTCTGATTGGAGGAGGGTGGACATGATGTATTTACATCTGCCGGAAATAAACAAACTCCATTTCCTGCTTCTTTTTGTTTTGTCTACAACATGGAAGACCACATAATAAGAACCATTTTCACTCTGATTTTGATTCTAGTTTTAAAACAGCAGATGGACACTAGCATACTACGTACCTTCGTCAGGTGAGGAGGAGACGGGAGGTAGAGTACCGTACTGTCATCGCGAAAAGACAACCAGAATTTAAAGCAGAATGAACATACATGATCGAGGAATTATTCACTTCGGATTTAAAATCAGAATAAACCAGCCATTTTTTACGGATTTAAGTTTAATTCGGAATGGCCATTTTTCAGAATTAGGTGTTTACAAGGTCATTTTAAAGGGAAATTAAAATGTGGCCATTTGTTCCTGGACCTGTCTGCCTTCTGCCTCTTTTTCCTGTATTTGGGTCTGCAGACTCCACGTACCGTGACACCGGGCTCACACCAGTTCAACCAGAACCAAAGTGAAAGGACTTTGCGGAAGTACAACGAATTACAACTAATTGTTGATTATGTTCTGAAGGTTGATGGTTAAGTCATCTGGCTCCATTATTACCTACAGTTTCCCAAAAAGCAACAATAATCTATATTTTGATGACCGACTGATTTTCATACGATGTCAACACGAGCTTACAATAAATAACCTACCAAAGTTAAAGTGTAATCAGTTGCCAGGCAACATAATGCAGCATAACCACGTCCAGCTCCACTTTTGTCTCCACTTCCTGAAAGATGTTGAGTTTTTGGTTCAATAATTTTTTTTTACCTTTATCGAAATAGAAAATTTTTAAACATTGACGGGCAGTGAGCAGTTTGAAACTTCAGAAACGCTGATTCTTTGTGGACAAAGTGTCCAAACAATAAACAAATGTAGCAGAATCACCTAAAGACGTCCCTGTTTGGGTATGCCCTAGAAAATTCAAGGTGAGCTCACGTGTTTTGAGGTATGTCCCTCCTCTAGTCCCACAGAAGCTCCACTCCATCTACATGTGGAATAAGGCACTTGCTGAAAATTAGTTCCCAACGAAGTCCGCTTTTTTCAGCGGAAAGTGTAACACCCAAAAGTTTTTATTAATTAAACTTTCATCCTTCTTTTGTCTTCTTCGTTTACTTGTGGTGAATCAATGAGCCTACAGCCTGCTGTAGTTTCGAGAAATATCGCCGCCTAGTGAGCAGTTGTTGTAACTGCTGTTGTTCAGGTGGTTTGGTCTGCAGGAGTGAAGTGCAGTGTGAAAGCAAACCAAAACAAAGGAAGCTGCAAAACTTGTCAGAATTTCCAACCAATTAAAGGACTCCGGACTATCATGGTGAGAATGTTTTCTTAAGGCCCATTTGTGCTCGATGCAAAAGACAGATACGCAGACAGACAGTTTTTTTTTTTTTTTTGTTTTTTTAGGGAGCTTAGCTATTCATTGCTTGACCCAGAAGACGGAGCAATACCACCAGAAATCACGGGGGCAGTGCTTGTCAAAATAGCTGACATGCAACCAAGGAAAGAAACAAACCAGAGAAAAAGAAAATGAACAGGAAAACGGGGGAAAAATGCAGAAGAAGAATAAAGACGAACACAACTGTACAAATTGCGCGACATTTTGTAGAAAGACTATATGAAAGTGTTAAGGGTGTGTTGGCGCTTGGAAAAAACTTTATAACGATGCATTACTGCTGCAAAACGGTGTCTGAAACTGCCGTCAGCTCGTGGGAGTAACTCTGAACTCAGCACTGCCCACTAGTGGAGGAACTGACTTAACGACCATGGCAACGCAAAACACACAAAGAAGTATGAGGACAAGTAAGTATGACAACTTTTGAAATAGATGTCGCTATTGACGTACGTAAGGGAACGTAAATGGACCTTTACAGTACTGCTCAGCAGTACAGACATGTAACTAGCAATTAGCTTAACTCAGAGTCAGAACAATGACCTAAAAGCAGTTAGCCCTGTAGTATAGTTTTTTGGTCTAAGGCTATAACAAACATCCATTTTTATTTATACTTAAACAGATTATTCAGTAACTGGAATACAACAAGTTGTCACAAGTTCTTTAAAAACTAAACATTTTGCATCATAGCTGAATAGTTTTTGGCAACATTTTATAAAACAGAATCTAAACAACCGCATAATCGATCGATGAACGAGAAGCGGATCCATGAGGTGACAACAACACGTTTAAAAAAACGTATATACAACTGAAATGAAAGCAGAAATATGTCAATTTCACATTCTATACATCAATTATTTGCTAAACTGGCCTGTAAATGTATTCAGTGATTCATTTATTTATCTATTTATTTGAATATATTTTCAATAATGGCAGTTTAAGGGCTCCATTATATTTCATTTAAGTTTTATTTTCTTTACATTTATATATGCAACAGCAAAATATATAAATTGTGGTGACCTGGAATTATATACTAGACTTCAACTGAAAAGCTGGCTTTGGCTCTCAATAATGAAGATGACAACAGCAAAAACAGAAAAACAAAAGTTAGACAGTATGAACAAACATAGAAAATCACATAAATAATGATTCATAATATAAAGCTTTAATGAATGCCTTCTTAAGAAAACATTTAAAAACGTTGATCTGAATTTCTTTTATCCAATTAGAATTTGATTTTTTAGACGCAAAAAGAAAGCATCCCTTAAAGCTTTAATAATAATAATAATAATAATAATAATAATAATAATAATAATAATAATAATAATAATAATAATGAAAAGTGGGCGTGTACCTGGGGCAGTGGGTGTGTCTCCCTGTGGAGTTGTCACGGGCGACCTGTTATAGCCAAAGGATGTGAAAAGTGGAAGCAGTGGCTGATGGGAATGTGGTGGAGGAGGAGGCGGTGGAGGCAGGATATGGATCTGATGGAACGTGGTGTCGTTGCCGTTGACTACCGCGTTGGCAGGGGCAACCGTCGCCGGGGGAACCAGCGGTATCTTTTGAAACTGTTGAGTGCAAATGACTGTGCTGGCCAAACCTAGATAACACCCACCGTGACGACACACAGAAACACACACACAACCAGCCAACAGTGGACCACCGTCACGTAACAAACGACAAAACAGAGAATTACACGTAAGAAAAAAGGAGGAGGGGGGAAGAAAAATAAAACAAAGACTGAAGTTACAACTTAACCAAGAAAAGGGAGGGGTGAAGCATGCAATGGGTGTAGAAGTGGAAAGTTGGTGAGAAGAAGAGAAAAATCTGGGAAACTGTGAGATGAAATGTACAGTATGGAGAGGTAAAGTGGTGCATAGTGAAGCAGATTTCTGGAATGTGTCTTCTTATATGGTTTCGGCTAAGTGCATGATTGACCAATAAAAAATTCTGCTCTTAAACAGCTACATATTTACACTCAGCCACTTTATCAAGTCCACCTTCCTAGTGGCGGATTGGACCCCCTTTTCCCTTTCGAACTGCCTTAATTGTTAGTTTCATAGATCGAATAAGGTGTTGGGAACATTCCTCAGAGATTTTGTTCCATATTGACATGATAGCATCACACAGTTGACGATGAGACTCTCCAGCTCCACCACATCCCAAAGATGCTCTATTGGATTGACTGTGGAGGCCATTGGAGTACAGTGAACTCATTGTCATGTTCAAGAAAGCAGTTGGAGATGATTTGAGCTGTGTGATATGGTGCATTATCCTGCTGGAAGTAGCATCAGAAGATGCTACACTGTGGTCATAAAGGGATGGACATGGCCAGCAACAGTACTCAGGCTGCCACCTTGATCCAAGTCAGGATGGATCCATGTTTTCATTATGTATCCACTGATCCTACCATCTAAATGTGGAGCTAAAATGGAGACTAATTCAACCAGGCAACGTTTTCCATCCTCTATTAACCGGTTTTGTTGAGTCTATGAGGTTCAACCAGTCATGTCATTCTCCAGTGTGCTCCGATGGCTGTTTTTTTTAAAGTTTGATTTTGCTTTTTAAATCAATCTTGGATATTTCAAAGACCGGCAGTTCATAAGATTTTGTTGCATCAACCTTTAGTTGCCAATGTGGAAATTACAGCAGTATCCCTCTGATACATCAATTATTAAAAAAAAAAAAAAAAAAAAAACTGTACCACATTGTTTCACACACAGTATCTTACTTCTACAGAATTTCTGTGATTTTGTCTTTATTTTTTAATATTGTTTGAGTTTTAATTCAGTTTTTTTGTTTTATATATGCTATAATATATTTATAAAACAATATGTGTACAATCTAAATATTCTATAAATATATAATTATCATTTTCTTGTCCTGTTCATCACTGAGGCAAACTTGGTAATTACAATGTAGACAGATAGATCAATTGATTTTGCAAAGAGTGGAGACTGCAAATATAGCATCTTTACCCATGCAGAGACTAGAAATCACCTTAAAATAGGTTACCATTGTAGTGCACACTATACGTCAAGAGATTTGACTGTAAAATTATGCTATTATTATCTAATTATTGCATATTCTGTCATTACTGATATTTATGTTAGTTTTGAAATGTAAAATCCGTCTTAATGAAAAGGAGGATCAGATTTGAGGTTCCCTACATGTAGTACGAAAAAAATAATAATTAAAAATTGATGACAAATGGCTGAGTAAAAGAAAATAAATCACTAGAACAGCTGTTGCCGCTCCCAAGTGTGTGTGAATATGCTCAGTTGTGATCAGTAGATGTGGCTCTGCAAGGCAAGTGGGATTGCTCCAGCTGTTTTTACATTGTAGCTCCAGCTGCTGTTCACTATTATGCTGTGTTCAGCTGCAATGATGTATGTAAGGACAGATAAGGCCATAACATAACTTAGACCATGGAGGGGTTACATTGCCATGAATTAACTATACAGTGTGTAAATTTAATCAGAGAACATCATGACAAAGAATGGTGTTACTGAGGTGAATGAAAAAGCTGACAAACAATAAGACAACGATAAGGACTGACATAAGCAGACATATAAAATTCTACAGAGAAACAGACAGATGGACAAACAACTCGACCTCTAAACTGACACTAATACACATTTAAACACATCTGAACCAGTTTATGGCTGTGCAGTAACACTTGAAATGACAGGATGGATCTGAATATGGTCAGTAAAAGTCACCCAGAAGATTAGAAGGTCATTGATTTGTTAAAAGATGGAGGGAGATGGTTAAATAATGGGCCGAGGTGCCAGACAGCACGCCTACTAAGCAATATAAGTTTAAATGATAAGCATTCAAAGCAAATCTTATTACCACACATGCCAGGGGTTAGATGATAAATAACACTCTCACATGAATATTGAGCTAATGCCAGTAGCTACTTATTGGTTAGTTACATTAGTTTAGCTTATTAAAAAGCCTCAGAAAGAGGAAACAAGGACTCAAGGTGTTGCACTACATCTGCGCATTTGTATTATAATAATAACAGCATTAATATATTATTTAATCTTTAAAGTGGTGCCATTTTAAGTTTGATATATTTGCTCTTTAAAACCTTTGAACAAAGCCAAGCTAGCTGTTACTGGTATTTGTGCTAAGCTAACTAAAGCTAAGTTAACTGGTAACACTTTAGTGCACAAACGCAAGTGAATAAATGATTTCATGTTTCAGTTGGTGATATTATACATGTTTTTGAATATTTTGTCTCTAAAAACATTTGAAAAGAGCTAAACTAGCTTTGTCTGCTATTTGTGGTAAGCTAAGCAAAGCTATGCTAATCAGTAGCACATCATAGTCCACAAACACAAGTGGTTTTAATAAATGATTCCATGTCCTAATTTGTGAGATTATAAGTGTTGTTTGTTTAGTTTCTCTTTTTAAAGAACTAAAACAAAACTAGATAACATAGCTAGCTTAACTTTAACATATATTAAAGTTAGGCTGGCTATGTAAGCTAGGTATTTTTAGTTACAATTTTAACAACACAGTTTGTCTTTTCTGGCTAGCTTTCTAGCTTTGTCTTTTTCAATATAAGAAAAACAAGTTAAAAAAATCTATCTGTACAGAAAGGTATTGAAAAATGTCATAAGATCCATATCAATGGTAAATGCAACCTCAAATAAACAACATATGACACATGTTGTGTTGTGTAGACAAAGATTAAGCCAAAATGGAGAAGCAGTGTCAGAAAAACTAAATAGACTAATGATTCAATAACTTGTAAAATCTTTAGCAGCAATAACTTAAAACAATCATTTTTACATCATGATCAAGTTGTTGCATTGTTTCTGAAAATTTATATCCAGTCTCTTCAAAACATTTCAGTTTTTTGAGGTTTTCTGTAGGTCATTTTATTTAGGCTAAGATCTGAACTTGGATTGAAACATATCAACACCTTGATTATTTTATTTTTCAGTCATTCTGTTGTAGATCTGCTGCTCTGTCTGGGATCATTGTCCTGTTTAATGACCCAGTTTTTAGCTGTGTCCCAATTCAAGGTCTACAGACTTCAAAGTGTGCAGACGACATAGGCTACGGAGCAGGGGTGTCAAACTCCGGTCCTCGAGGGCCGGTATTCTGCAGGTTTTCATTGTTTCCCTGATCTAACACACCTGACTGAAATTAATGGGTTATTGTGAAGAAGTTAAAAAGAAGCTGTTGGATGCATTTGATTTTATTCAGGTGTGTTAGATCAGGGATAAACTGAAAACATGCAGGATACCGGCCCTCAAGGACCGGAGTTTGACACCCCTGCTACGGAGTATCCTACGTAGTCTGCACACTTCAAAGTTCGCATAATGTTTGTGAAATGGGACAGCCTACATACCTACCTAGCAGCAACATAGGATGTTGAATCACTTAAACCTCTGAAATTACTGTTTGTATATCATAAGACACTTCAGTGAACATTAACACAGACTGGGTAATAATGTAAAAGAAAAAAAAAAAAAAAAAACTGTCTGAGGCTCTGTTGTTTTCCATTTTAATGCCCCTGTTTAACAAACATGTTTTTAATGTACTAGGTTTTGTCATGTTTCTACTAAAGTGTAGTTAAAAACAAAACAAACAAAAAAAACAACAACAACAAAAAACAACATACTCTTTTGAGCTTGGTTGCTCATTTGCCAACATTTTATTCACAATTCTGGGAGAAAAGAGGCCCCGAAGGATGATCACCAGCAGCCTTTGTTTCAGGCCAAACAAAGTGCGGATTTATAGGGTGGATAAAGGGGCTCCTTCCAAATGGGACAGTGCTTGGCGCACCACAATGATGAATGTTGCTGACAAATCTGCACTTCGAAGTGCTCAGATCCTGAATTAGGACACAGCTGCGATCAACCTTTAGCTGTCAAACAAATGGTCTCACATTTGACACTAGAATAATTTGGTATCCAGAGAGTGAAATGACTGCAAGGTGTGCAGGTCCTGTTGCTGCAGAACAAGCCCCAATTACCATCCCTCCACCACCATGCTTAGCAGCTGGTATGAGGTGTATCATAAACAAACATCTGCACTTCGGTCTGGTCTGTCCAAAGAACATTGTCCCAGAAGCCTTGGAGTTTGTTCAGATTAAAATTAGCAAATCTAAACTGTGCTGCTACGTTCTCCTTAGAATGAAGAGACTTTCTCCTGCAACCCTTACAAACGTGCCATCCTTGTTCAGTTTTTTTCTTATTGGACTGTCATGAACTTTAACATTTAACATGCTAACGGAGTCCTGGAGAGTGTGAGATGATGCAGTTTCTCTGAGCATTGCATGGTCTGATCTTGGGCTGAAATTGCTGGTGCAGCTTGGAAGCAGTCTTGTATCTTTTAACCCTGTGAACAATGTACAGTGATGGACTCCAAAGAGTTTGGAAATATCCTTACAACCCTTCCCAGATTGACGATCACCAACAATTGTTCTTTGAGATTATTGCTGATGATTTCTTCCTGGGCATTGTGTTGACACACCTACTCCACAGCAGTAAACTACAGTATGTAACTACGGTGCTGCCCTCTTGACCAGGTCTCCCTTGAAAAAGAGATCTTTGATCTCAACGGGACTAACCTGGTTAAATAAGGACTAAGAAGAAACCGACAAAACCTTTTATATGGAGGTTCTTATGCTGATGATGATCAGTTAACCAAATGTATTTAATTAGCAGCACCTGGATGTTACTGACACTTTTAATTCCTAAGGAAACAGTTAAGGTGGCTTCATTTTTAAACTGTAGCTTCTTTTCCATTACAGTATTTTGCAAAATAAAAGCAATAATTATAAAATTTTGACAAAGTGCAAATTTTGATTTGCAGGTGTTTCTGTTGAATGATGTTTACAAATTAGCCGTTGTTTGCGTAAAATCTCGTCCCACGAAACTCCACTATTAGAAGGAAGGAGATTTCTAATTCATTGTAAAACTCTTGAATTTCACTGTTGTTTGCCATCAAGGATAGCAGATTTCCATCTCCTACTGCATCTACTCATACCACGCCATCTTAATTTGAAATTAACTGGTCATGTGACACCTGACATCACGCCCGGGGATGTGTAAATGCAGAAAAAGTGTTTCCATTACACTTTTGCGATATACTTTTATATTGACACATCTGAAAACCCACTTCATGAAAGCGTAAAAACTTTTTTTTAACAATAATTGAGAGGTTTTGGAAATGTAGGTGTTTCGGTTACCCGTTTTTTTTTTTTTTTTTAGGTTTGTGCAATTCTAGAGTTAATGGAAATGCACCTTGTGTCATATATCATGTGTTCCTGTTTATCTGAGGTTATATTTCACTAATTTTAAGTCCTGGTAACGTCTAGGTAATTCTTTTTATTTATTTATTATTTCATAAATTCCTTGTACATGATCTGACATACTGTAGCTTCGATAAAAGGCTTCAAATTGAACTCACACATGAGAATGGTGGGGATATTGCTAAAAAACATCGTTGCATTTTTATATTTAGTTTTACCTATACTTTCCCAAAACATTGAACAAGTAATGCTAAAATTGCTGACCCAGAATATGTTGTCTAAATTCCTTTAGTATTTAACAGCGCCTGCAACTGGCCAAGCTAAAAACTTAACCTGCATGTACTGTATCTACAGTTCAAAGTGCTACTAAGATAGCTTAAAACACAATGATTGGACTACAAATTAAACAACTCTGTGGTGAAGGCTGGCTGTTTGGCACCACTTTGATGATCACAGTTATCTTTTCCCTGTATGTAACATAAAGGAAATGAAATTCCCTTGATACGATTTTTACTCTAGCCTCTATCCAGGAAAGTTTTTCTGAGCACTTCTTATTGGGATAGTGTAGCTGTTTTAGAAAAATGCTAATTCCCTCTCTCCATAATCAATCTCTTTCTTGCAGTTCTTCTAAGTTTAACTCAAACAGGTTAAATACATCAAACACACTTTAGCTCTTTTAAACACACTCACACGCCCGCACACACACACACAGAGGAATGCAAACACACCTGTTCTCTTACTGATGACCTCAACTAGAGTGGATGGGAAGTAGCCCACTCGATCATTTCCCGTTCTGTTGTCATGGATACAGCCTTTCCAGCGTCCATCAGGGTGCTGCTCCAAAACCTGGGTAGTTAAAATGTTTACAACAACAGTGTTAAGTTTGGCAAATGTGAATTAGGATACACTGTTGCTTACAAACTGGAATAAATTCCCTGAGACCGTCAGCAGTAAAGCCTAATTGTTCCTTCAGACCCTGAGGGAGGACACACAGGCCCTGCTTGGATTCATTGCTACTGTAATAAGTACCCAAAGGCAGAATAAATTTGCATAAATATTCATAAATAATGTATCAAGCAAGCATGTGTTTCTGTAAAACATATTTCCAGTAAATGATGCTGAAACTATCCATTATTGCATATTCATTAGTTATCTCACCAAAAAGGCAGCGTGAATTCTTAAAATCTACCTGCAAGCACTTAGAAACAGGATGTTTGTCTCGGTTACTTTACACAAACACAACAGCTTATGTGTCGTTATTTCCTCTGATCACTTTAAGATTGCTATCTATCTGCCTGAATAACAATGACAAAAGACAAAATTTAATACAAAACATTGGGTCATGAGTTGCTGGAGATCGAGGAAAAATACAATGTAAAGACTGCCGCAAAAGGAATAAGTAAATAAACTATTTTATCTTTGGGACAAATGATTAAAAGTGTGACACTGTAAAACAACTTAAAACTGCCCAAAGTCACCTGAACAGCCTGAAGACAAAAGTTAATTTTGGAGCCCTGACTGGCACTAGTCTGCCGTTTTTCTTTTATTAATTAATCATACTACGGATAGTAGTACAAAGATCTTCATAAAATAAAAGAACAAAGAAAAAAAAACAAATCCTACCCCTAAGTGGAAATTTATTATATCTAGATTGAAGGAAATAAAAAAATGGCTGTGTGAAGAACTAGAGATGTAATGTATTAATTTCACAGCGTCTCTCTCTTTTTGAAGCAAAATGGCAAAGAGTGGAACGAAACTTTCACCTGAAGACAAACAGGATCCGACATTACTTCTAAAAAACGATGGTTGTTGGTGAAGAAGTTATCGGATTAAAAAAGGGACAGAACCCGGATTAAAACTGGCCTGGTATTTCCAAAGTGGAGAGCACTGCTAGAGCTAAGGAGGCTACAATTTAACTCAAGCTAGCTCTTCTCCTGGACAGTAAATAATGATATTTCAGCTGTTTTTGTCCCAATTTTGCTTCTTCCCGACCTCAGACAGCAAACACCCGATCATCGTGAGATTTCGCTGTCCAATTATCATTTGGTCTGTGGTGTGTTACGAGCCGATTTGTCCCGATAATCCGCTCCGAAACGGGTCGTAGCCGACAATTAGGAACATTGAACATGTTTAATATTTCAGTGTCGATTTCTCAACGCCAACGACTTGTGCGTTGTGACTGTGTGGGTGGTGACGTGGTACAGAATGTAGCCAATCAGAGAGCGAGCTGGCTGGGGAACAAGGAAGTAAACAAAGTCCGTGTTCATGCCGTCTCCAGTCTGTAATTTTTTTCAGTTCTGGCTTTTTCTGTTAACAATAGTCCCAAGACCGCCATCATTCCCTCGTCCTATATATCCTCTTCCATGCTGTGTGTTGTGTTTTCCGATTGTTACTATGTTTCTTCTTCTTCGTTTTTTGACGGTTGTTGCTATGGTTCTTTGTCTACTGGACAGCATTGTCATGTGTGTGTTGTTCCATGATTACATTTTCAGAGCACACCACACACAGTACGATCAAAACTGATTTTTTTTTATCTTCACGTGTGAGGTCTCGACCAGATAAAAAATCTCACAAGATTAAAAAAATCGTTATGTCAACCATCAAACTCCAAGTTGCCTGTAACTAAGAGCTAGCCAAGCTAACCAGAAGCTAACAGTAGCTAACCAGCTAAAGGACGTAGGCGGGCTAAAGCTAAGGCTCACTGTTAGCCGGCTAAAATCCGCGTTTGTGCTGCACTCTCCCTTCTTGCCACAGATATTGGATACATGTCAATCAAAAGGACATGCCCCTAATTATGCCAAATTCTAAGAATAAGTAACATCCAAATGGATGAGTTATAAAAAAAAAATCACCACCCCTCACAGTTATCATGAAGGTAAACTTGACCTATTAATCCTAAAATGTTTTTTGTACCAGGCGTTAAACATGTTTATTTCTGCTGTGAAGTTGGTCTTTTTAACATGGGGGTCTATGGGGATTTGCTCTGTTTTGGAGCCAGCCCCTAGCGCAGTGTTTCTCAATCCTGGTCCTCGGGGACCACTGTCCTGCATGTTTTAGAGACGTCCATCTTTAACGAACCTGACTCAAATGGATGGCTCATTAGCAGGCTTGCAAAGAACTTGACGAGCAGTTCAATTAATCTGAATCCGGTGTACTGGAGTTGGAAAGAACTAAAACATGCAGGGCAGTGGTCCCTGAGGACAAGGATTGAGAAACACTGCCCTAGCGGATGAGGGGTGAACTGCAATTTTTTTGGACTTCTGCATCAGCCTCACATTTTACCGCTGCAGGTCTACAGGCAGCGCATATCACAAACCTTGCTGTAAAACCATTTAACTTTTGAAAGAATTGACCTTTTCTCCAAGGCATGAATGAAACAATTAATGATTGAAATTGTACCTAATCATCATTATCAACATCTTTATCATCACCCAACCTTAGGACTGACAACCATGTACTCTGGCCTCTTGTGTTTGGAATCATATCTTAAAAAGGGACGTTGTGCTTGTTACCGTGATGACGTCTCCTGCTTTGATGTTAAGGCTGGTCAGGTCGTAGTTGTTGCAGTAATCCTTCAAAGCCCGAACCTGCAGCGCTGCTGATGCATCTGTAAGACCGTACATTATACTGTAAAATATAGTAAAAGTAAGTAAAGTATAGTATAGTAAAAAGTAAAAATGCTTCTTATCAACTAAATTCTTGTCCTAACAGGATGCTGCAGCTTAAAAATATGTTTTCATGTTGTAATTATCTTATGCAAAGTTTTAAGTCAAAATTCAAGAAAAGTATTTACTTTTCTGCACTGGACGATGCTGAGTTTGTAAGATTGATATTATTATCAGCTCTGTACCACCAGAAGTGCTTCAACTTTGCTCATTAACTATGGATTTACACTTTCCTGTCTTGGTGATGAGCTATGCTAGTGAGCTGCTAGCACTATATTAGTATTTACTTTAATGTCAAATGAGTGATTCAGTCTTCTCATTTCATTCTGGCCATGACACCATTTAAAATTTTAATAACAGCAGAATGCAAAACCCATATTTTATTCCAGATAGAACATAAATAACATATGAGATGCTGAAACTGAGACACTTTACAATTTCTTGGAAAATATTAGCTCATTTTCAATTTGATGGCAGCAACGTCAACTATGTTTTAAGAACTTGGGCTCTTGGAAACGCCCTGTCCACATTCCACAACACTTGGTGGCAGTAATGCACCAGTTTGTTTTTTGCCAACCGAAGAAGAAGAAGAAGTAGAAGCAGAAGAAAACCATAACAACAACAACAGACATCAGGGTTTACCATCCATCCATCCATCCATCCTACCCCTCAGCAGCTGTTTTATCTCCTTGCTGGCTTGTGTTGCTGTGAACTGGTAGACAATGTCAAGCGCAGTCTGGCTGTACGTGTTTCTCACAGCAGCATTAATACCACTCTGTAAGAAAAAAAAATGGAACACTGCTTTTTCCCCAGTTCCTGTTCATTTGTCATTTTTTTTTATTTCAAGCAGAACTAAACTAAGGATGTAAAAAAGACTTCACACAGGTAGTTTCTATTTTAAAAGAAAAAATAAAGCTCTTTACTATAAACATGACCAATTATGACAAAAACCCTTGTATATTCATTCATACAAGACAAATTAAAACCTACATGAATTTCAGGGAGTGATGCTAACAAAAAATAAATCTAAACTCCGGTGGATCTTTTTTTAAATATCCAGCCGTACCATATTTTTCAGCCAAGAGGACTGAAACCCGGAAAGCAATATCCTATTCAGATGTGTGGAATCAAATGTAGGCTAAATGAACAAAGATGAATTCAGTCCAAAAGCACCACGGGGCAAAGACTCACAGCCTTTCGCAGTTGGAGATCTTAATGACAGTTAGTTTCTCATGCTAGAGGACACATAGCCATGAAAACATATTGGTTCTCTTGTTTTCATAAACCTCGTGGCCTTATTATGTCACTATCTTGTGGGCCATTAGCATAGTTTCTCTCTTGCTGTTGAGCTTTATGTTTCATAACTGGGGCTCATTTTTATCACATGAGGATGAAGGGATTTTCCACACTTTTCCAAAACAGACGACCACTGACCATTTAAATCATATAATACTTCCCAGGTCATCTATGAATATTTTTATTGTGATTATTACGGAATAGAGTGTGTTCAGACAGAGGCTTCTTCAAATTTACTGCAAGACAGAAAGATAACAGTGATTATCCCTGCCAGCATTTATCATGCTCCAAAACAAGACATTAACTGTTAATTAACCACTATTTCTTATAATTTAAAAAAATAATAATAAAACATAATTGCAATTTCCCGCTGAGACAGAGTATTTTCATTCGTTTAATTTAATTTATACTGGTTGTTATTCTATTAGATGGTCTGAAAACAGGAGCAGCAGAGTAAATTATTTTCCCATTAAGCTTTTATTTGTATACTACCCTTGACTTGGCTTTCAGTTTCATACTACGTAGCATGTGTTACATATTACAGAATGAGGTCCACTGAATTGACTTCACTGCCATGCTTTCATTAAATTTCTGATTGAAAAAAGTTGTATTCTGTTTCAACCAACAGGAACATAGTGTGGCATGCCATGTTGATCAGCTCATACATGACCTCACAAAAAATAGGTTTGATGATGCTTGAGACAAAATCATCATATGCCTGTTGCTCAATGTAATGAACTTATAAGTAATCTAAAATCGGACAGTGTGCAGCTGCCTTAACTCACATAATGTTTTAGTTTCTAAACTAGTTGTAGTTTATTGTTGTGCAAACCTTTTTACAAACTTTGACAGATAGAAACTTATTAAAAACGAATCTGTTGTGGTAAAATTGTGGGTCTAAAAGTCTAAAATATTCTTGACATCTTGGTATATTTGATCTGTCTAAACATGGTAGCACAAACATGCAGGCCAATTTTAGAGCCAACATGTCAGGGTTGCCCCAGTTTTCAATGCAGGAAAGTTTTAATGAAAGTTCCACTCACGTCCAGCAGGAGTCTCACTGCCTCTGTCTTTCCACAAAGGGCAGCCTCGTGCAGGGCAGTGCCCGCTTTGGTCTGCCGGTTAATGTCGATGCCGGCCTGAATGAGCAGCCTGAGAGAACGAGGCATAAAAACAGTGAGTTAAGAAAGGAAGGTGGGGGTGTAAACAGAATAAAGCAAGGACAAAAAGCAGAGAAAAAAAGGTGTTTGGTGTGGTATGCTTTGATTTTATGTAAAAAAGAAGGTTTTTTTTCTCTTGTGTTTTTATATAAAAAAGCAAATAATTTCTATTTTGCAATCAAACCTTGGCAGTTCTCACCAATACATCATTGCTTGTGCATACCAGTGCATTAGGAATATTCATTTAGACTTTATTTTCAGGGCAAGACTGAAATGCTACTGAAATGACAGATAGTTCATCATACCAGAGTTTAACTGCTTTTCTGCTAAATCTATTGGTTTATAAATGATTCATTGAGACTAAAATATTTACACTGTTTGGTTTGAGTTTACCTTGTGGGAGTACACTCTCTTTCATTGCTTTACTTTTTGTTAGATAATAAAAATTATGATCTAGTCTTTAAGCCAAAATTCAGAGGCCATTTTAAAAAAAAATTTAGTCTACCACTACTGCTTCCTGATGAAGTAAGAGGATACTTTTCTGGAAAGTGCCGCTAATCAAATGTACTTGATTAAATGAACATCAGCAAGCGAAAACATCTCCATAAAAGCAGATGTTTTGGCAGTTTTTTGCTCTGCAGCTGTCAGGTGTGTATTAACTTTTCCAGGCTTTTTAAGTGCCATTATTCAAGACAGCTGTCAATCATCTCAGGAGTGGACATCCCAGCGAGTTCACCCCAGAGTCAGACTGGGCAATACAAAAAACCCAAGAGCTACATCTCAGACTCTCCAGGCCTGGGTTAGCATGTTAAATGTTAAAGTGTGTGACAGTACAACTAGAAAAAGACTGAACAAGTGATTGATTGGAAGGGTTGCAGGAGAAAGCCCCTTCTCTCTTGCATGTGAACAAACCACAAGGACTCAGTAAAATGCAGCACATTTGCATGTCAGCATAAAGACTTCATACCATCTATGAAGCATGGTGGTGGAGAGCTGATGTTCTGCAGACATATAGTCATTGACCGGTCCATGAATTCCTCTGTATAGCGAAGTATTCTAGTCAAATGTGAGGCCATCTGTCTGACAGATAAACCTACTGAAGCTGGGTCATGAAACAGGACAATGATCCTAAAGACGGCAAAATAACTACAACAGACTTATTGATAAAGAAAAGAATCATGGTGTTGCGATCTTACAGATAGGGTAGGAGATCCTGGAAAAATGGTTTGAGCAAGCGACATTCGAAAAATACACAATTCACAAGTCCAAACCCCTTTCGTTAGATTTCCCACTGAAGCCTCCAAAGCACAGAAATGCGCAATGCTTGTTCCTGAGGGCTCATGAGTGCTGGGCAGCATCAATACGCTAACCTATTTTAGTTGAGTTCGTAAACCGCGCACACTGCCAGATTCACTTTGAAAAATTCAAACACGTTTGAAATACTGCGACTGCTGTTGGGCACAGTCTGTTCGCCTCACACATTTGTCAATTTGACGCCGAACACCGTCACACTCTAACAGGTTTCTGCACCAACTTGTCATGAGAACAGACTTAGCAAACTTAGCCCAGTAAAAACAAACGGTTTAGTATTACTAACATAGCAGTTCGTCCAATTCATTTTATTCTCTAACTAGCTAGATTCTTGTCAATTGTTGTTAAATGAAAACATAATGCAGGAATCCAATTAATATTCTCCAAAAGTCATAAAGATTTAGCAACCAACCAATCTTTCAGAAAAGGTCGGTTAAAGTTATTGGATGGTGTTTTTTCAGTCCTTTCCGTTCCACAAGTGACTAATTTTTTTATTTTTGTGTTATGGGCTCGATACACGGGGGGGTGACCAACGACAGCGACAGGCGAAAATCATCGCCACCCTGGTGAAACCAAACACACGGGAGGTGACAAACAGCAGCGACAGAGGCAGCATTTCTCCAAGAAATTTGATTGGTCATTATTTTAGTAGGAATTTTGACATTTTCAAACCAGTCCGTGACAGAAGAGTCAAGATCCTGCTCAAATTGAAAGAATCTAGTTGTTGACTCTATTGTACAAAGGAAAAAGTCAGCCCTGGGTTCATCCAGGGCCTAACTTCGGACAAATCCACCCTGGTCCCACATGGCTGCCTTTTCATTTACGTCTCTATAATCTTTGTGTGAAGTGTCGTAAAGTATGGGAAAGTCAGATACAGCTAAAATGATCTATTCCACCATGTTGAAAGTGTTTGCAGACTGCGCTGTAACAAGCGCAACATTTCACATACACGAATGTCGCCTGTCCTTTGGCTGGAGGAGGGCAGCGATTTTCACCTCTTCATGCAAGTTCCGTAGAAAACCTCCAGTGTGTCGAGCAATTAATTAATTTACTGCATTTGGGGTGTGAAGTTGATTTTAAGCAATATAGTAAAAAATGCTCCTGGAAAACATCTCCAACCCTACCTTTAGGAGGGCTGTGCAGAAACCAATGACCTGGGGTCTGATTTATAACCGTTGCGTACGCACAAAATGGGGCCTGAAACTGGCGTACGCCTCTTTTCACGCAA
>JBAFTB010000023.1:8602536-8625890 GCA_037177355.1 Melanotaenia trifasciata
TTTTGCCTTCTTTTAAAAATGTGGATTTTTGAACACTCTTCCTTCTGATGATTTATTTACAGGTGATGAACAAATCTTTTAATACCAAAAAAAAGTAAAAAACTTCAAGCTGTAACCACGGAAATGTAGCCCTGTGCTTTAGCGAGCTACAGGAGGCACCTGCTAATGCTAAAGTAGGATTTTTAAATGCTAACACAGGCGGGAGCCAAGAATCTGACAGCAAAGAGCAGCTGAAACTGTGCAAATGTAGCACTGTGGTTTAGCTAAGTGCTGCAGGAGCATGCTAATGCTAAAGTAGGAGTTGCTAATGCTAACACAGTCAGAAGCTGGTGTCTGACACTAGAGGGCAGCTGTAGCCATGAACACTCCTAGCAATAATAACATATTACTCATAAGAAGCTAGTGTTGATGGTGAGAGGGGTGGAGCGACGGAGGAGGAGAGCTGCAACGTTGTTGTTGTAAACTGCATGAGAGAGAGAAAGCTAATTCTGTGTGTTCAAAGCAAAGAAGTTTGTTATAACTGTTGTTGAGAGTAACTGTGTAGTCTGGACCAGATCTGAGTAATAAATACCAAGTCCCTTAGTATTTCCTAATAAATATGAATAATTAATGTCACCTTTACAATTAAATTAATTAATTTATTTATTGAATAAGCATAAAACTCTTTCTTAGTTTAATTTTCCTACTGCGGGGTTTTCAATGACCAATTGCACTGTTAATTATTGACAAAATGTGGCTGATTTTTTTTTTGTCTAATAAAACAATTACAAAATGATTAAATTGGGACCCAAATTCACTTATACTAAATGTCTGCTGCAGTATCTTCCACAAATGAGCTGTATCAGGTGGCAAATATTAGAAGATAACCAAATTTAGTGAAAATTGGACATTATGTTAGAGACATTGAGTGCTTGAAAACATATAACGGAAAACTTCCATTTCCCACTGGTCCAGAAGCCACTTTTTACCACACAAATTAAACTAAATTTAGCATGTGAGTGCACATTTCTCTATTGTAATGCTGTCTAATGGTTCTGTAACGTTTTAGCCAATTAAATGTGATATGCATCGATGTGGACGAAGGGTGACTTTAATAAAAAAAAAAAAAAAAAGAGTGCATATAAACTGAGATGGACAGAGTAGAAATAAACAAACAAAGCCAAGAGAATGAAAGTTGACATGCTAATAATTTCATGGCCCCTATTTCCTGTAGTAGCCTACCAGTGACACACTCACACTCATGGGTAATTAGTTTCCCTTTGCACTCTTGCTAACCTCTTTTTCATTTATTCATTAGCTCTAATTTGAACATCAGACTCAGACATCAAACATACTTTAATGATCCCAGACTGAGAAACTGCAGTGTGAAAGTCATTCAACAGTACAACATGGCGAATTCACAGGATGCTTCAGATGACAAAGCAAATTTTAAATCTCTGATTAGTTGTACAGATGTGGTAGAAATGCTCAAAGCTATACTGGAAGGAGATATTTATTTTGTACATTGAGAGTACAAGAGGAAAAAACTATCAGGTCCACCTTGCAGGTACCAGGCTGGACCCCTTTTTCCTCCATCACTGCCTTCATTCTTAATATCATAGATCCAACAAGGTGTTGGAAACATTCCTCTGAGATTTTGCTCCATATTGACATGACAGCATCACACAGTTGCTGAAGATTTGTTGGCTTCACATCCATGATGAGAATTTCCTGTTCCACCACATCCCAAAGCCACTCTGTTGGATTGAGTTCTGGTGACTGTGGAGGCCACCAGATGTGGTATTTAAACTAGGGCTGGGCAATATGGACCACAAATCATATCTCAGTATTTTTGGGCTCTATGAAAATACATAATACATATCTCAATATTTTTTTTCCTGTGAAGAAATGGAAAAAAGCTATATGTGCTTATAGTCACACGAGTGCTTTCATTAACAAACAGTTGCAAAATAGCAACATGTACTTAAAGGAAAAGGCCTGAAACAGACGTCGGTGCTGGGCGGTGAACTCTGAACTCAGTATTGCACTCTGGTGGATTTATTGTCTAACAACCAGGACATCATGAAGTATGCATAAAAGTATGAGAGCAGTGATGTTGAAACAGACGTACCTTATTTACATACGTAAAGAAAGTATAAATGGGCCATTAGTATAATTCTAAGGCAGGGGTGTCCAGCTCCGGTCCTCAAGGGCCACAATCCTGCAGGTTTTTGATGTGTCCCTGCTCCAAAACCACCTGACTCAAACTGATGAGTCATTGTGCAAAACTTTATAGTCTGTTGGATCTATTTCATTTGAATCAGGTGTGTAGAAGGAGGAAACATTGGAAAATCTGCAGGGCAGCGGCCTTCGAGGACCGATTTTAGACACTTCTGTTCTAAAGCAACATAATCTCTATCAGTAAAAACGATATTGACTAATCCAATGCCATCTGAGTACCCACAGTGTGCCAAGAAAATATCCCCCACACCATCACACCACCATTAGCCTGAACTGTTGGTCCAAGGCACGTTTTGGATCCATGTTTTCATGATGTTTCCACCACATTTTGAACCTACCATCTGAATGTGGAACTTAAATGGAGACCCATCAGACCAGGTAACGTTTCTCCATCTTCTATTATCCAGGTTGGTGAGTGTGTGTGAATTGTAGCCTCAGTTTCCTGTTCTTAGCTGACAGGAGGCACCTGGTGTGGTTTTCTGCTGCTGTAGCCCATCTGCTTCCAGGCTGGACATGTTGTGTGTTCAGAAATTATATTCTGCTTACTTTGGTAGTTCATAAATTTTTCTTCTTCAGAACATTCTCTGTAAACCCTAGAGAGGGTTGTGTGTGAAAATCCCAGTAGATCAGCAGTTTCTGAAATACTCAATACGGTCAAATACGATGGCTAGAAGCACAAAACAATATTACACTTACACTCTCACGATGCACATTTACATCATAGAGACCATGTTTACATTTACAAAACAAAAGTGCAATGCCAATGTGAAGTTGTTTAGTACCAAGGACTAAACAACTTACTGTAGAAAACGTGAAACACTTTTACAATCTTTGACGCAAACTTACACATGAAACTTTTTCTTACAGAAAGAACATAAATTCAGAATACATTGCTGAAACACTTTTACCAAAGACAAAGCAGCTTTACATTGATGTGAAACGCTTTTACAAGTTTACCAAAACACTTTTATAACTTCAGGAAACACAATCGCAAAGACAGGTGTTTCACCAAAATCTGTGACCTATTTTGGTGAAACACCTGTCTTTGCGATTGTGTTTCCTGTACTTATAAAAGTGTTTCGGTAAACTTGTAAAAGTGTTTCACACTGATGTAAAGCTGCTTTGTCCTTGGTAAAAGTGTTTCAGCAATGTTTTCTGAACTTTATAAAAACGCTTTGCAGCTTCGTGTATAAGTTGCGTCAAGGATTGTAAAAGTGCTTCACGTTTTGCACCGTTTTTCTGAAATGTAAAATTGTTTAGTCAAATATAATTTTTTAGTGTAAATATAAACATGGTTTCTATGATGTAAATGGGAATAGCAAGAATGTAAAAGTGTTTCACTCAATGTAATATTGTTTTGTACTTCCTGGCCACCGTACTTAAATCTTCCTCGTTCTGATGCTCAGTTTGAACTTCGAGTGGTCTTCCCAATGTCTACATGACTATATGTGTGTGATTGGCTGGATAGACATTTCTGTTAACAAGCAGTTAAACAGGTGGACCTAATAAACTCACCAGGGAGTGTAAGTGGGCTTCAGTGAAGTTTAGTGGTGTCCACCGAATATAAGCTGTAGAAACGTGTTTTCTTAGTTTCATTTTTAGATTGGTGTCTGAACATCAAGCTGCCATGAATTAATAAAAGTGCGTTTAAAAACAACAGCATATCTGCTAATGTATAATGTTTTTTAAAAGGATATGACATACAGAGTACACGATTTATAAAGTAGTAGGTCAGGTCAAGTCAGTTTTATTTATCACAAATTAGCCTCAAGGAGCTTTACAGTCTGTAAAGGGCACATCACCTCTGTCCTCTGACCCGTGACTTGGATGAGGAAAACCTCCTGCAGCACTCTAAGAACGATCTCTCTTCCTGGTCAGGTAGCAAGCAGCAGATTTAAAGTATGTACAAGCAAAATGTGGCATTTAATCCAACATCAGGGGTACTTTTGGAGTATATAAAACAGTTCATGTATTTCTCTCCAATGAAAGCTTTTATTATAATAACACATGTCATAATAGCTCTCCCTCAGGGTTGGGACTTTCAGAAATAGCTGGGGACGCTATCGTTTTCATAATAAAACATCTTTGGTGGAACACGTCAGAATCAAAATCACAAGTGTAGTTTTCTCCATGAATAACAGCAACTTTTGCCTGTGAGGTTTCATCTTGTGGACATCAACGGTTATTTGGAGGTAATTCTCGTTTTCTGCTGTGTAACTTCGTGTGTAAAGCGTCGTGATCCGGTTCTCAAACGCCACCTTTTCCAACATGCTAAACTTTTTAATGGGAAGTTCCATCTGCTTGTTAGTGCATCAGCTAACGTCAGCGAATCGTGTGTTTACGTAAAACTACAATATCGCTCAGTTCAAAGCGAATCTTTTTGAAAAGGTTATCTCCACTGGTTTTAGTGATCACACAGGCTCTGGTCTACAATAAGCTACGCTGACCACCACTTTGTGTTATTGACAACTTATTAATTGGATGTGATCTCAGGTGAAACCCAGCCACTCAGGTGTTCTGGCGTTTGATTAATTTCACTCTAAATAGAGTATTTAGGCTGTAGTTGATCTAAAGCTTTTTTTATTTTCATAAATCCTACGTAATTCTTCTGGTTAGTGATAACAACTAACTTTTGAGGATTCAGTTAACTTGAAATCAAGAGAAGAGATGAACCAACTTAATTAAATTGCTTCTATTTGTTACAAGTAATTCATTAAAGTAACTTGACAATCAGACCTACTTAAAAAAATTAGTACCAATTGTGCAAAGACTCATAGGAAATACATATTCTGTGCTTTACTGCCGGTTTTATGTTTATATTTAAACCAGGGGTGCCCAAGTCCGGTCCTCGAGATCTACCATCCTGCAACTTTTAGATGCAACCCTTCTACAACACACCTGAATCAAATGTCATCTGCATGTCATTCAGCTTTGCAGGGGCCTGGTAACGAACCAGTCCTTTGATTCAGGTGTGTTGGAGAAGGGCTGCATCTAAAAGTTGCAGGATGGTAGATCTTGAGGACCGGACTTGGGCACCCCTGATTTAGACAATGTTGTTTTGCTCAGTTTGAATGTTAAAGCCTTTAAGTTTGAATGTTTGAACCTTTAAATGTTCATGAGTGGTGACTGTCTACGCCCCTCTCTGGGAGAGGATCCGGCTTTCGCTGGCACCCGCTTGTGATTTTAGAGGGCAGGCTCAGCTAGCAGGGAAGTGTGTCAATGACAGTATCCACTACCGGGGGCAGTAGTTATTTCCCTTTGTGAGGTCACAAAAGGAAAAAACAAGATTAAATAGAATTTTATCAATTTTGGGCCTCATACACAGGCCATGAGGACAAATATGACTGTTAGAAAACCTTCAGGAAGTGTCATGGTTGCTGCTTGGCTGAGCCTCCAGCACGTCATCAAGCTCATCTGTTCCACCTGCCTTATTACCCAATCTTCTCACCTGCTCCCCGCCCTACTTAAACACTCTCCAGTCTCTGCTTCCCTGCCAGATGGTCAGCAATACTCCTTGTTGATATTCAGTGTTTTTGTCTTGTCTCTAGATTCCTGTTGTCGACCTAGATACGTTTCTTGGGTTTCCTGGTGCCTGATTCCTTGTCAGATTTTCCTGCTCCCTGACTATCTGAATTACCCCCCCTGTCTTCACACTTAGTTGTTCTGACCTGTGCCTGCCTGACCCATATTCCTTGTTGGATGGGATAACCTCATTGTTTATTTCTGGAGCCTTTCTGGATTCTGTGTTCCACAGCATTTTCAGGACCCTGCCACCACCTCTTCTATAGAGCTACTTCCAGACTTCTCCCGTCCTTCCCTGGGCTCAAACATTTCCCTGTTTAAACCTCAATCACTGTGTGTGGCTGAATTTCCGAGTCCCCCGTGACGACTCATTACAAGGAAGTGCATTTTGCATAATACAGGACCTTCAAAGTGTTTTTTTGTTTTTTTTAAATCGGCCTCAAAGTAGAATATTTAGCTTATTACAAATCTGTTCTTCCACTGTTTTTAAAAATTATTATAATAAAAATTAAATATAATGCAACCTGTTTCCAAATGTTCTCTGTTTTATAATGAAACCAGATTGAATGAAAGTCGGCCACAAAATTCTCCTTTTTTAATGACGTCTTATTGTTTTGTGTTTCAAGCAGCAGCTTGTGGTCACAAACTCTCGTAGGCATGTAGCCAAATATCATGCAGATGTTTTATTAACCAAACAGCAGCCATCATATGAGGAGGCACGGATCTGTAACACGTAGATTAAAAAAAAAAAAATTCCATTATTCACAATGTCACATAAGCACCAATAAGAACACTTTTCTAACCAGTAGCTAAGTGGTATGAGGGCTAATCCTTCAGCATTTAATACCATGGAGACCAACGTAAAAGTACCGTGATAATACAGCTTTCATATGAATGGGTCCAGAGGGAGGAGGGAGCTAAAAGACAAGAGAATGAGGATGGAGAGAGTGACAGAGAATGAAATGGAAAATGGATGAAAAGTACATGGGAGGAGAAAGATAAAACTACTCACCCATCTGTATCCTGGAAGTTGACATTCACTTTCTTTGCAGAGCCGAGGAGCTCTGAAACAAATGAAACGGACCATCAGACAATTTCTCCACGTGTCAACATTACTGAAGGTACATTCAATGTTTATTCTTGTAAACGGAAAGAACTTGTTGTTCTTTTTATTTGAAATTTGTAACAGTAGTAATTATGAAAGGGCCCTTTAAAGACTACCTTCATTACCCACGAGCAATGATGTCATCAGAGAGCAGATTGGGATGCACCCACATAGATGATGGATGGAGGATTTCATGGCTTACTCTGCTTATGCTTCTGTTTTGTTTATGTATGATAAGACAACAGCTGTCTAACCAAGTTCTCTTAGGTTGATGAACTAATATTTGATAAAGTGATGAGCACTGTGAAAACCCCAGTACCAGTGTAGCCATGAGGTTTTCTACTACACTGACTTTGCCTTCTGAATATAACCTTAAAGCCTCATTTATGCTTTCTTTATGTATATACATAGGTATGTCTGTGTGAAATGCAGTCAAACATCACTATCAACATACTCCCATTCATCGGCATGGTTGTTAATCATAGTAGCCACCAGAGGGCAGTGCAGAGATCAGAGTTCCCCTCCAAGCTCCAACATCAGTTTCAGACAACATGGTAATGATGAATCATATTAATGTATATTCTCAGGAAGAGACATAAAAAGAGCTAGCGCAGTAGACGGTGGTGAACTGTATAATAATTATACAATGCTATGCCGGGCTACACATCCACAAGCTCTCTGAAAACAGACTGAAATATGCACGTAAAGGATGCAGAAGGACATAAGACTCTGTTCATGTTCGTATTTAATGAAGGGCATAGATGATGGTGTAAACAAAACCTGTACCAAATTTTAAGGTTGCATAAAACATGGGCCACTCCTGCTGGTTTTATGTTTCCTGATGCAACAAACCTGATTCAAATCAAATGGATCCAACAGCTTGTTGTCAAGCTCTGTACAAGCCTCTCAATGATGCATTAACTTGAGGCAGGTGTGTTGCAGCAGGTAAACATTTAAAGCCTGCAGGCCACTGATACCAGAGGTCTGGAGTTGTGCTAAAGTTACGGTAAACGTAGCACAGAGTATGTTCTGCAAAATGCGTAGTCCTCAGTATGCATAGTATGCAGTAGGTGGTTTAGAAAACAGATGTCCTACAGTTCCCATGCCTCAGCCTCACTGTTGGATCTGTGTTGAATCATACACATTATTGCATATCCTGCTTTTAGCACTTTTGGTTTAGTTATTAGTAAGTTGATTAAAACTTTTACACAGTCTGCTTGCCTTCTGCCTTTAAGTCCATGGCCTTATTTTCTGCACCTTGAACCATGTTTTGTGACATTTACAGCCTCTGTGGTAACTTAGTAGGGAAGTCAGGTCAAGTTTATTCACACACAATCTTGCACACACTGGCTTGAAAAAACATTGGCATCCCTGCATGCACGCACACACACACACACACACACATACATCTCTGCACACATAAGTGCACAATGTCCACTAAGAGAACATTCTGCTGCTTCGCCCCTCATTATTTTTCATCCCCTGCCCTTTATTTTTATATCGCCTGTTAGCTGATGATGCAGAACTGAGGCATAGCAACGATGAGCCTGCACACTCCCTTTTTCTCTTTCAGTGTTTTCCCTCTTTCCCCTCACACACACACTCACACACATGCTCCCTCTAGGGTGCAGGAAACAGGACAGTTGCTCTATTGTAGAGAAGACAGCTCCCAGCACCACTGCGAGAGGAACATTGATTTCCTTGCGGACTATTTCTGGCCACTGAATGCAGAGATTCACTCCATCTCTCATACACACAAACGCAACAACTTTCAAAGGCAAAATAACATCCTGTGTGTGTTGTGGCAGAACCTTGTGTGTTCATTAATAAAGCAATGAGGTGAAAAAAGAAAAGTTCAGAGACTAAGGAAACAGACATGAAGTTTTTTCTTTTTTTTTTTATTTCCCGCTATCCCCACTGATAAGCTCATCACAATGGCTGGCTTCTTCCCAAGAAAAAAAAAGAACGAACCACTCCATCTGTTTTATCAGCCACCAACCATGACCTCCTGACACCGTAATATCATGGCTACCAGCCATAAACCATGACCCCTGTCTCCATGTAGCCTAGTTATGAGAGAGGAAAATGGACACACCCAAAGGAACACTAGGAGAAAAATCCCCAAGCTACGTCATGTCTTTGAAACAAACCTTTGTGACTCAGTGCATCTGCTTTTCACAAGCTACCAGAAAAATCCACCTCACAGGCTGTTTCTGTTGAATGGATGCACTTTGATTCAAGTTGCCTCGTTCTGTGTCATTCAGTGACAGCTATATTTATGACAAAAACCATCTCAAGGTACTTTTAAAGATACAGTCCAAATCTATTATAATACAATTTAATCCAGTTTAATGTGATCCAATTAAATAAGGTTTATTATATAATTGAAATTAGTCAAATTCTTAACAGCTGTGTTCATGTAAGGCCAATTAGGCTTTTAATTGAGTATGTGCAGGGCAGCAGGTGACAGTGGGAAGACAAAACTTTCAAGAGGAAGGAAAACCTCCAGCAGAACCAGTATGAGGATGGGCAAACATCTGCTTCAAATGGCTGGGGGTGAAAAGGACGGCAAAGAGGGGTCAACAAATGACGCAGCGCCAGCGAGCTAGTTCAAGCCAGCAACTCAAATCATTTTGCTGCTCCCAATGTAATCTCACATGGGAACACTCTACCTCAGGGCCACTCATTTCGGTTCTACGAGGGCTGCAATCCAGCAGGTTTTCCATGTAACCTTGGTCTAACACACCTGACTCAAATTAAGGAGTAATTGGGCAGAACTTGAAAAGCTGTTGCATCCATTTAATTTGATTCAGGTGCGTAGAGGAGTAGCCCTGCTCTACCTCATACTCTGCATGTCACATTTCAAACATACACATCCCATCTGGGTGAAGTATTTAAACTTCAAAGCTCTTGTCCTGCTCACTGCCTCAAACTTGTTTATACATGTTCAGCCCCTACAAAAATCTAGCATCCACCATGAGAACATGCATGTGCAAGGAATGAAGGTATCGGCGCCTGATCCACAAGCTGGGGTCACACTCGTTGGTCTAGTTATTGTACCAACTGCACCACAGCCATTTAGGCCAGTGATAGAGGCAAATTCATCTACACAGTTATATCTACATTTACTTTGAGCAGTTTTTGATGTGTTTATGGCTCCTCCTCTGGGTTTTAAAGCCCCACTACTGAATTTTAGCAGCCCTCACCCTAATGATGGATAATTCAGCATTCATCTTGCATCCTGTCTCTTCTCTGAGTATTTTCCAGCCAGTAAAAGTCAGTCTGATGTTGACTGCTGTCATATTCCTTGCTGTCACTTTCTCTCTGTCTTTTTCTCTCTTTCTCCATCAATTTCCTCTTGCATTTCTCTACTGAATCAGCCATAGCCCATGTTTAGGAAAGCCAATGTGTTGATATCCAGTTGCTAGCGTGTAACACAGTGCACGTAAAATGAAATGCTGCCATCAAGTGATGCACTGGGATGGATAAAAATTGTGAAGTGCAATTTCTCAGCTTCAAAATGCTGCAGGACAATGATGGCTCCAGGATTGTACACAATAACAATAAATGTCACTGTGCCATTAAATCAAATCAAATAAATATTTATTTTTATAGTGCTTTCCCACACCATGAGGTACCCAAAGTGCTGTACAGATAAAATAATAATTTGGAAAAAAAAAACATCAAACAACAATAAAACAAACAATAAAAAAGAAAAGATGTGCAAAGCCTGACCTAACAATCATGCTCTCTGGAGTTAAAAGCCTTTGTTAAAAAATGACTTTTTAAAAGAGATTTATTCTACATTCTACAGTCATTTAGCAGACGCTTTAAATTCATTCATGGTTCTGGGAGACCTCACAGAAAGATGGAGACCATTCCAGAGTTTAGGGGCTGCTGAGTAAAAAGCTCTTTGTCCCCAAGTCATGAGTCGAGTCCTGGGAACTACTAACTGCATTTGTTCTTCAGATATCAGAGAAGCTCAGAAAGATAGGGAGGTGCCAGACCAATTTAAACATTCAAAACCAAAAATAAAATTTTAAAATAAATTCTAAAAGAGACAGGCAGTCAGTGAAGGGAGCGCAGTACTGGAGAAATGTGCTCCACCATTTTGTCTTCGTTAACAAGCTGAAAGCTGAATTTTGGATCTGCTGTAGAGGGCGGAAGAGAGACTGGTCAATCCCAGAATAAAGGGAGTTGCACTAGTCTAGTCTAGAAAATATAAACACGTGAATGAGCCTTTCTAGGGCATCACAAGGAAGATAAGGCTTGATGTTATTAATAAGCCTCAAATGATAAAAACTAAACTGGACTACTACACTGACCTGCCTGTCAAATTTGAAGTTAAAAGAAAAAAAACAACCCCAGTATATTTAATAAAAGGGCGAGTGAATGAGTCCAGAGAGCTAACAGCACTGCTGCATCATGCCAGCAGGTCAGTATTCCCAATAGTGATGACCTCTGTTTTATTTTCATTCATGCAGAGGAAATTCATCTCCATCCATGATTAAATGTCCCACAAGCATTTCTGTAGGTTCTCTATACATTGATCTACAGCAGATTTTAAAGGCAAATAAATCTGGATGTCGTCTGCATAACAATAAAACGAGTCAGAGATGCAGAGTTTTAAAGTCAGAAATTTATATTGTGGTACTTTAATGGGTTGTAAAGATGTTTGTAGAGACAGACCTGCTTTCACACTGCCCTTCTACTAATTTTGGGGCACACTTTTGTGTTGAATAGCCTACATTTTCCACATAGAAGATAGAAAGAAACCAATCCCAACTACTTGTGTCAAGGAGTTGTCATTATTTTGCATGCATTGTGAAGAACCCATGATATTACAAGACAACACAAGCTATGAATAGGTAATAAGACTGTCTAAATGAGCTGCTGCTAGCTGCAAACAGCTACTGCCAGATCTGGACAGGGTCTGAGAAGCATAATTGGACCTCCATCTGCTAAAGAAAAAACAAACTGAGTAGACATATCTAATTCAAGGCCATGAGAGGTTGTTTTATGGCAAAAACTTCTAGATGTTCTAATTCAGTTACACAGATGAGTTTTTTGGTGGGTCTATCTTAAGATTTAACATCAACATAAATAACAATAAACCATCAATTTAGTCAACGCACAGTCGTTTCAAAGAGACACCACCTGATCATTTATTATATATTTTCATGTTTCCTGCCATCTCATTTCAAACCAGTTTTAAAATCAGCTTGACATCTACACTATAAAGTGCTACAAAAGCTAAATGTCAGCAACTGTCCATTATTCACAGAGTAAAAAAGCAGCTTTTTGCTTGTGCAGCAGTCTTGATTCTTGTAGGATTGCCAATTTTCAGCTACCAGCTGCAGTGGTGCTGTTGCTTCTGTCTGGAATGGAAAGATAAAAGAATATGCAAACTAATTTGAATATGTGATAGCAAATGAATTCAACACTAACTTAGGAGCACTCAAACACCCCACAAAAAAAGAAAGTTGCTTATAAGTATTTCAGGAGAAAAACCAAATTCATGAAGTCCATTGACAAAATACTGCGTCATATAAGTAATGTATTTATAATTAACCCAAATATGTCTTTTTATTTACTTATTCATGATTTGCTGTAGACTGTAAACTGTATCCTCACATAATGGTAATTTCTCTAAGTACAGCTAATATTTTTATAACCCCAATTCCAAAAAAGTTGGGACACTGTAAAATATAAATGCAAAGAGAATGTAATAACTTGCAAATCTCATCAACCCATATTTTATTCCCAATAGAACATAAAGATGTATGAGACATTTTACCATTTCATGGAAAATATAAGCTAATTTTGAATTTAATGGCTGCAACAGGTCTCAAGAAAGCACCCATTAAAAATAAGTCTTTGAGAGAGGAAATAAAAAAAGGCAGATTTTTTTTAATAATATAGAAGAAGCAGGTTCTGGCAAATTCAGATTAATTGGTTGCAGATAAGGGTGTCATGATTAGGTATAAAAAGAGTATCTGGCAAAGGCTTAACCTTTCCAAGAAAGGATAGGTCTGGGCACACCTGTCTGTCCAAAACTCATTCAAAGTATCCACAACCCTCTGCATTTATCCGGGCTTGGGCTCAGAGATCACAGGGTTGTGTCAGACCCTGGGGCTGCAGAATTATCCAAAGAGTAAGCAACAAAATAAATTCTGAAACAGAAATACTGAAACGTTCTCTGGACCCAAGATCATCTCAGAAATGGACATAAAGATAGTGGACATCAATTCTGTGGCCAGATGAGTCCAAATTTTAGACCCCTTTGTGTGAAGGTACCAGGTATGCAGAGATGGACGTTGGAACTTTACTGAACATATGCTTCCATCAAAATAACTTTCTTTTCCAGGTCTGTAAAAATCCCCGCATGACAATGTCAGACCTCTTTCTGTACAACGTACAACAGTATGGCTTCACATACACCATGTTTATGTGTTTGACTTGCCTGCCTAGCAGGCTAGATCAGGGATCCTCAATTCTGGTCCTCAGGAGCCAATGTCCTGCAGATTTTAGGTTTTTCTCTGCTCAAACACACTTGATTAAAATAAAATGGATCTCCCAAACAACTTGTCTGTAAAAGCCTGTTAATGAGCCCATAATTTGAGTCAGGTGTATTGAAGCAGAAAACATCTAAAATCTGCAGAACGGTAACCCTTGGACTTGGACAATCCTGCAGTATTGAAAGCAAACATCAGTTATTTGCATTTACTTTTAACTTACCCAAGCTAACCAAATACTTTCACTCACTTTACTGAATGAATTTAGTCATATAATTTTGTTTTAGCCAAAAGTCGCTTTGAGATCAAATCTGTCCTCTGTAAGAGACATTTTAGCGACAGACTTCTAGTTTTTGAGAAGAGCAACAGATTACAGTAACAGACAAGACAAGTTTATGGTGGTAGCTAGCATACCTCACAATCTTCCTCTAAATAGAGATGATGAGCAATCTCAGAAGCTAATCCTGTTTACTTTAATAAGCTAGTTACCATAGCAGTAGACAGTTTCCAGTCCATAGCAAATCACTTCTGTACAATTTTTTATGCAGCATTCTCACACTCACACCTCCATGTTACACAATATTCATTAGTCAAGTTTACTTCTGTGTTTGATTGAACATGCAGATGTGTCTGATATGTGAACGGGGAAATGTCAAACAGTCGATGGCAGCAAAATGCATCTAGCCTTCTCAACCCAAAGAAGAAGAAGAGAAATGTGTCTATCTGCCATCTAGAATCAGTCCTAAGGACCATTCATCACACTTTCCCTGTGTTCTGCATGAAAGCAAAGGTAAACTGTTTTGTACTGTGTGCAACATTGTGGTGGAAAATAAAATTTCTACCTCAACACAAACAGATGAGACAAATCACCATGATGGAGTTTATTATCTATTTTTTTCCTGATTTCGGCTTGAACAATAAGTTTCAGCTTCAAGAGGACTCCGGCGAATGGTGCAAAATTCTCCCGGATTATTTCAAGAAATCAATATACCATGATTGTTATTCACATAACATGAAAGAAAACATAAAGAGAACAAAATTTTATGATGACCAATGGCCATAAAAAATAAAATATATACTTAAAAACATGAAATTAAAATATGTACCTACACACAAGCTAGAGAAGCTGCTGCACTGCTGCTTACCACCATTATCACCACAAGTCTTATTCATTAATCTACAATGTTGTTATATCAGAGTTTTAATGAATATATATTAGTATAACATAATAACATTTTAAATAAGTTTAAGGTCTTTTTATCTGAGGGCTGGTCCCAAGCCTGGATAAACACAGAGGATTACATCAGAAAGGGCATCCGGTAAAACGTGCAAATACATCCTATGACTTCCATACCGCACCCACCGTTCAACTTGCATTATAATGTTTTTCAACAGTTTAGCATCAGTGCTAAATGCTGGAGACGTATGGTCGAGAAAAAAAATCCAACGTTGAAATTGGGCGACTGAAAATGTTTAAGTGGTTCAGTTAGCAACACATGGTGGGTCATAAATATTTCAGTGTTGCTTTCAGACAACAGAGGTAGAGCGGCCAGTAATGACACTTCCTCAAAAACCAACATAACAGTTCAGACACTTGGTACTGGACTGTCATGTCATAATCACTGTGTCCATGCCCGTTGTGAGCCTTTGTGTTTGCTGCTTAGAGATGTTGGACAGTATTAATGTGGGTTGCCGTGACAACCAGTGTAATCGTAGCTAAGGAGAAGTCATCCATCCACAAAACAGCCAAACACCCCACAAACACACAGACTAAAACACATATTTTTAAAGGAGGGAATATGTAAACCATCTGTCTCCAGTCTCCTCCTTGCTTCGGGAGGCAGCTGTGAGGCTGAATCTGCGCTTGCTGTCAAAGTGTCTCCTGATTTCTATCTAGTCTGATGTGCCTGAGGACAGAACAGCATCTGCATCCTTAAAGATGCCAGTATTTTATAAAAACTAGAAGTTCCGCTCGCGTAAAACAGTAAATACAGCAACTTTAAATGATAAGGTTTTAATAATTATAAAGATAAACCTTAACCTGTGGCCATCAAACTGTACAATACTTCCATATAGTAACAACATCCACTGTTATACATTGGCATCTTGCACTACATTTACATTTTACTGTTTATCATATTAATAATACTGTACATATTACTCACTGGCAGGATTTATCCTGTATCTGTTTAGTCATTTACACTCATGCTTAATACAAATAAAACAGTTTGCATGACATTTACAAAAAGACCAGTAAAGCAGAACAGCCTCAGTGTCTACAGGTGGAGAGACACTTGTAATGGTATCCCAATTCAAGCACCTTGGAATCATTTTGGACTCAAATCTTGCTTTCAAAAAACATGTAAAAAAGGTTGTTAACACTATAAAATTTAATCTTTAAAACTTTAAACAAATTAGGCCTTTTATCTCCAATGATGCTGCAAAATCATACCTTCATTGCATGATTCTGTCTCATATTGAACATTGTGTTATAATACGGTTTTTTGCAGGCGTTACTGTCTAAAACCTTTAGAGCAATTGTATAAAAAGAGCAATCAAATGTTTGCAAAGAAGCAGAATTCAGCTCACCATTGTGAAATTTTAGAGAAATACCATCTTTAAGTTTTGACAATTTTAAAAGTTTTAAATATGCGTGCCTCATCTTTAAATCTCTTCATGGCCTAGCCCCTTCTAAGACGTAAGAATAGTAATCGTAGGACCAGATCTGCTTCTAGAGGGAACTGTGAGGTGCCATTTAGGCAAACAGCTACAAGACAAAACACTATTTCCGTTACAGGTTGCATGATAAGGAATAATCTTCCAATAACTGTACGAGAGTTGAACTTTTATTGCTTTTTAAAAAGAGCTAAAAAAAAAAATGGCTCAAAACCAACCAAATGTGTCAAACATAGGTGAGGTTTAATGTATATTGTGTATTGTAAGTCTTTTATTGTATATTTATTGTAAAGGCTATTGGTTATTGTTTGTTATGTTGTTGTTTTTAATGTCTGAGGACTATAGATGGAAAGTAGCTTCTAGCTAAACCTGGCATATTTACACAAAGTCATGAAAATGTACAAAGTGTTCATTAATGTGCATTATCCTCATCAAATAAACAAATAAAGTATAAGTATAATTTCCTCCAGGGTTACTGAAGTATTCTGATTCTGATTCTGATTAATATTAGTGTGCGACAGTAGGAGAAACTGGTCGGGAGAACCGGTTTGTAGTCAGACGTGGAACCCAAGACTGCTAGGGTCCGATGCAGCTCCATGTTTAGCTGTTATGTACTAGCAACCAACGTTGTTCTGCACTAACCAGTCGATGAACCAGTCTTCTCCTTCACTAATTGTTGATGCAGCGCCACCTCTGGCAGGAAGTGGAACACGTTATTGAAAAGGTTGAAATCTCCATCCATTAGAATATCACACCCCCACAACCGAACCGAGTCTAGCGGACGATCCTGGTGTTAATACGTCCTAAGATCATTGCTGATGTCTTTCCTCCTTGACGTTGTGCTAAAACACACCTTAATGCTGCAGAACAGAAAACTGAAAAAACTTTGCTTTTACAGAGGAGATCACACTGATGATGATCAGTTAATCGTGTATTTGATCAGCAGCATCTGGCCGCTACTTACTCTTTTCATTGCTTTGGAAGAAGAAACAGTGTATGTCGTTTTTTACACTCTGCTTCTGTTCTTTGGTTTAGTTAAATAGATGACATGTTAAGTGTTTTGGTACTGACTTGAGTTTTTATTTGAACTTAGTTTAACACCTGGTAAAGTCCAGATGATTCCTCATAATGTCCCAAAATGTAAAAATTAGAATTGAAAGCTAGTCTGCTTTTTTTTCCACATGACTGTGTTTAGGCTTGAGTGGAAATCTGAAAATAAACTTTCTCAGAGAGTCAACTCTTCTCTGAAAACGCTGGAGGCTAGTTATCTTTGAGAAAAAGGAAACTGAAATAAGAATCTGATACCATGAAGTCAATTAAAATGTTGAACCTTGAGGGAATCTGTGTATGTCAGTCAGGATTTTGGCATATTGCCTTAAATAAAAAGTTAAACCAACAACTAAAGCATAGAAAAAGTGAAAAATAAATGACGTCCTAAGAGTAGAAGTAAGTTTCTCTATCTCAGTTTATTGTTCTTCCTACACTGTTTGAATGCAGCGAGCAGGCGTACCCCTGCCAAAACAACTTCAGTGAACTGCATAATAAAACAGCCTTTCTGTGCTTTGCATTATTACAAACGTCTAAGTGATTTTAGGAGAGGCTTCCTGTTTCTCTTCACCTCTGCAAGTGACATTTAAGTCTGAGTGAGTGTGCATGAGAAAGCTCGGTTAACACAACGGACCATTCTGCTCACTCTGCTCTACTTTCCATGTCCTGACGACGTATTGATCGCTCCCTCTCAATGTGCAATGGTCAAAGGTGGCTGAGAGCTCAAAGGCGTTATGGTTGTTTTTTCATTTCAGCTGAAATTTATATGCGTGAGCAAGCATGTATGCAAAGAAAAGGTCAGAAACCTCTATATGCCAAATATTAAATACAGCAGGAGAAGGTAAAACCAGATTCTGTGGAGAAATTTACTATCAGAATGGGCTTATTTTAACCCTAATATGGAAGGAAAGGGGAACGGTTTCTGTTTTTGGTTTAATATTCTGCTTTCTTACTGATGTATACGTTATTGTTACATTGAGGAGAGAAAAGGAAGACCCCCCTCCGCCTCCCCTCAGCTGTTTTGGCTTGTGTTTTTAGCTCTTTGCCCCTTCCTCTGTCCTCTCCGTTCAGTTTCTCTGGCAGCGAGGATGGAAAACAGCTTTCTGGACTCTGGAGTGCTTTCTAAAAGCAGACCTGTTTTCTTGGCTTAGATCGATCCGTCCCCGGCACCCCCACCTCCTCTGACTATTTCCTTCACCTCTCTCTCTCCAGCTTTCTGTCTTTCACTCCCTCTTCTCGGAACATCCTTCCCTCTGGCCCTGCAAACGAGAAAGGTGGCAGCGCCTCTTTTCCGTGTCGTGCGTTTGTTTTTAACTCAGAAATGACACTGGCAGGCGTTACAGTCGCATCTGTCTTCGTACATTTGAAATCTGGGCTTTTAAAGCAGGCTGATTTTTCTACTCAGTTTTATTCACAAGGCTCTTTTCAAGCATAGAAGTCAACCAACGTGCAAAAAAGAATCAAACCAGGAATGTAAAACTAGTTTCTGGTCTGTCTAACTCACACTTTTTGAACAAAAAAATCACAAGCTATGTTCCTTAAATGACCTTTTCTTCTCATGTGGGCGCTCAGGCAAGAGGGCTCTTGTATACCAAGCCGACAGTCAGCCATCGGGCATGTCGTGAGCGTAGATGAACATCTGTCTCGCTTGGATCTTTGGTATGCACTCAGCGTTAGGTCAGTCAGACTCAATCAACATCTTTTTTCAGCAGAAACAACCTGTAGGAGAGAGACAGCTCACTCTGACTGGCTGTTTAGTGTAGTGAATGAGAGCATGAGAAGGTAGTTTACTTAAAAATAGGGGTGGGGGAAAGTCATATTTTAGATGTGGAAGATTCTGAACCGATGTATGTTATGTTATGGAGGGTTAGGACTGGACAATAATTCGATAACAATATCGATCGATAGACGTGTGGTGTGATAGAAAAAAAAAGGGTTGGTGAAAGGTTCAATAGAAAAATACAGTTTTCCTTCTTTTTCCATTGTAGCCTATCATGCAGCTTAATACTACAGTCATTACTTCCTCCCAACCAATCACAAACGCAGACCCAGACACGCTCCATTACCAAGCCCCGCCCCTCTCAAACAGAGAGCACGAGTATTGCAAAAGATGTTGCAGCAAGAACAGCCGAAGCAAATTGTCACGAAAACAGTAGGTCAAAAAAATAAGGCGGATTTTTCCTACGGTTTGTTTTGTTTTTGTTCACTGGTGTTTGCTAACATGGTAGTCTAGTCCTACCAGTTTCTGAGCTACCTAACGGCCAGTTTCCACTGAGTTCATGTGCGCAACGTTCCCGCTGCGCCACAGTTGTTTTCCGACTTTCATGGCATGTCAACTCACACCGGGACAGACACGGAGCGCCGGCGAAGGCAGTCCGCCTAGCTGGATCCGCGACATCACAAAATCACTTGTGAAGAACTTGAGAATCTTGTGATTCTCCACGTCCAGGAGAAACATCTCGTCTTCATGTTCTGGACGAGCTGGAGGTCGGGAAGAAACCGTGATACAGCCGACATTAACGCCTCGGATGAGATGGAAGAAGTGGCCGGGGAACGGGTTTCTCTCCAAAAGCT
Source organism: Melanotaenia trifasciata (assembly GCA_037177355.1). NCBI lineage: Eukaryota > Metazoa > Chordata > Actinopteri > Atheriniformes > Melanotaeniidae > Melanotaenia > Melanotaenia trifasciata. The sequence continues at coordinate 8,622,196 of JBAFTB010000023.1, forward strand.
GCAGCGACTTGACCACGGATAAGCTGTACAAGATGAAGGTTTTCTAACAGTCACGTGTCTTCATAGCCTGTGTATGAGGCCCCAAAAATGAGAAAATTCTGTCTCCTCTTCCATTTGCTTTCTCCACATTTTAGCGAATGTGTGCTCAAACAGGTGAGTCTGAGATCTTTCCCTTAGTGACCTCACGAAGGGAAATAACCACTAGCCTGGGTAGTGGTTACTGTTATTGACCTGCCCCCCCATTTAGTTGAGCCTGGACTCTGAAATTACAGAACGGGTGTCAATGAAAGCCGGATCTTCTCCCAGAGAGGGATGTGGACAGGCACCACTCATGAACATTTAAAGGTTCAGACACAGAAACGGCCTGTTCTCCATAGAGCTCACTAGAGACACATTCTGAACGGCTGAAACTAAGGACCAAGGACACTGACTAAAACAAATGCTCGCTGCATTTCAGATTCATGAGAACTTGCCCATTATGTCCTGTATACTGAGGAGTTAAAGGTGGAAGATGTTAAAATACATTTGAAGAATTAAGTGTTTATTTTCAAGGTTTTTTTAACTTTTTTTTTTTTTTTTTTAAGCAACAGTCTTTCTGACTGCAGTACCAATAAATTAAGAGGGACAGAAAATCCTGGATTTGTTCTGAACTCCTTGACCTCCCTCTTTATTTTCTGACATCATAAAAGGACACAGCCGCCTCCATGTCAGCAAATAAGGACGGAGGCTTTCTACCAGACATCATATAAGGGCAAAGTGGGTAAGACTGGGAGCTCTGCCAACATCATCCTCTGCCTGCCAGATGTAAACACTCACACAAAGTGCTGCATCATGAACGTAAGCACAAACACTGACAGGCCGCTTCACATCCAAACCAAATACACACACAATACAGAGATTTGTGCACCAGAAAAGGACTCTGACTCCTCAGTATTAATAATTAACCAGAATAATTTCTCAGAACAGAGTAAATGCCACTGTGTGTGTGCATGTGTGTTAGCATGTTAAGTGATGGGAGCTTTTTGATCCTCGTTGACCCCTCATCAACCACTCATGGTCCCAGCTTCCTGGGCAGGTAGCACAAACACACCATCTGCTCACAGTTCACACACTTCACTGTCAGAGATTTGGATGGGATCGCTCACACATGTCGTAGATTTACTCAGGTTTCTACCTCACATAAGATTAACTCGTGTTTTTAATTGTATATATTCTTAATTATCAATGCATTATTTCACTGTATTTTATCCAAACTTCATAGAAGATGCTGGAATACTCAGAAGTAGGTTGATAGATCAAACATGCTTCACTTGTGGAGCTCAGTGTTCTGCCAAAGAGAAAATCCAGCCAGGAATGGCGTAGTAATGGGAATAAGAAGTAATTTTGGTGTTAGTTTCACATCTGTTGCTGTTTCCATCCAACTAACTAACTCTTACATGGAAGCAGGTCACCCTGTCCGGGACAAAGGGATGGGTGGGACTGAGTGACCCAAAATCTCTGACATGAAACATTTAAAATATTAGCCTGTTTTTACCCGCGTAGTGTCATATTGTTGCATAATTTCAGTACATAACAGATGTCGCTGTTAGTGGTCCTCCACCTGGATTCAGGTTAAGAAAGAAGTAATAAGAGTGAAGTTTCCTGCCAGAAAGACCTGCATGTTACTGTAAGTTAAATGGTGAATCTGACCAGGCTGCAAGTGTTAATGTACTGTAAATGTGAATGGTTAATAGTCTCTCAGTGTTAACCTTGAGTTGGACTAGCTACGGTTTCATTACTCTTCACTGGTAATAAATAGTCTGATTTGTAGTGCATAAGTAATTGTGTATTGTCTTATGTTGTACAGTTGTTACTTGATTAATTAAAGCTGCTGCTCGGTCAGGTTTGACTAAGCTATTCATGTGGAGTCGGACACACTGTGCATGCACTGGGCCAGCCGCCCTTCCAACTCTGGCCTCCCTGCAGTCAATCAGCGCGCACCTCATTAACATTAGTCAAGAGCTTGCATGAACTCTCACAAGACAAAGTTGTGATAAAGCAAAGGGTCAGAACAAGCTTCATGTTTGATTTTTTTTCTGTTTAATAAGTTTTCAAAAAATATTTTAAGACACTTAGAGGACAGTGGATACATGAAAAGACCAGGTGATGACATCTTTAAAGGAATAATCTATAGAATACTCTATTATTTTAATAACTGTTTGCTGCATCCCTAATCAGTGGCCTCCTACTCCCTTGTGATTCTTCTATAGCATCAACACTTATATATTGTAGCACGATGCGGTCGTCACACGACCTCCATGTTGGTGTGTGGATGGTTTAAATGAAATGAAATAAAAAGAAATCATTTAAAGCAAAACTCTGATCTAAACAGCTGACTGTGTGCTGTACCGAAGACAAATAGTGTGTGAGAAACATTCTGACACACAGTGAACCCTTCATCCAGCTTGCTGCAGCAGAACTCCGAGAAAATACTGATTTCATGATGTTACTGCAACCACTCAGCCAGCAGCTCAACTCTCCCTCCCTTCACACACACACACACACACACACACATACACAAACAGACACACTCACAAGCAGGGAGCATTGGGTTGCACAGAGGCGGTTGCTAGGTAACAAGCATCCTAGCTCTTCCTACACATGGAGGAGTGTGCTGTACACCTAAAACACACAGATTCAGATTCACATGCACCCACACAAACGCACACACAGAAGACATTGCTGTGATGAGAGTGGTGACAGTGTGGCATCCTTATTTCCAGATGAACCGTCTAAAGCAGCATCTGCTCACCACACAGAGTCCAGCTGAACAAATGGGACTCGATGGGAATTCTGGAATCCAGATCGCCTCCGTTCTTCACCGATGTTAACTCATTCATCAGCGTTTTAATTATAAAAAAGCTTTTCCTGGTAGTAACAGAAATAGCTGTACATTTTTACACCTCTAAACGGCTTGATTCACAGTTTACGGGGACCTCAGTGAAAATACAGGAACATAAAAAGGAGCAAAAAGCCAGTAAAACAGAAGGCAGTGTAATTAGGACAGTACATAGCTAGGCAAAACACATCAGTGCAAAGTAATGACACACAAGGGACAAACAGCAGTGTTTATGTTACAAACAAGTAATTCTATGGTGTATTATTTCAATAAAACAGCTAAAAATAAATATGCTAACACCTCTAATTGTTCACTCATTTGTAAAGTCTTGAAAACCTCTCTGTAGCTGATCTATAATGAGATGCTAAAAAGCACAGACTTGCCTCAGACTATGTTACATAATATGCAGAAAGAATCGTAATTAGCAAGCTAAACTAATAATACTGAATCTAGGTATTTTGGAAAACGGAGAACAACATAAAGATGGCGAGTGACTAGATGGCATAGGATTGTCTGAACAAATGTGTTTTGAGTTGTGATTTGAAGAGAGTTTATGGTACGGATGTCAGGGGGAAGAGAGTTTCAGAGGTGGGGAGCAGAGCGGCTGAATGCTCGGCTCCCCATATTGATGAGACGGGCAGGGGGGACAAGAAGCTGGAGAGAGGAGGAGGAGTGAAATGAACAGACCAGAGTGGCGATGTGCTGGAGATCAGATATATATGGTGGGGCCAGATTGTGGCGTGCTTTGAATGTAATGAGGAGAATTTTGAAGTTAATTCTTTGTTTTACGGGGAGCCAGTGAAGTTGTTGTAAGATG
>JBAFTB010000023.1:8625990-8640220 GCA_037177355.1 Melanotaenia trifasciata
AACTGTTGAGTTTGAGGAAGTTGGATGAAAACCAAGAATGAATTTCTTGTAGACAGGTGGTAAGGGAGGTTGGTGGAGATGAAGAGGATGGTTTGGTAGAGAGGTAGAGCTGGGTGTCGTCCATGTAGCAATTAAAATTAATATTGTGTCTGCGAGAGATGTAACCAAGCGGAAGAATGTAGATAATGAAAAGGAGCAGAGACAGGGAAAGAGCTTGATACGTGGGATTTCAGTCGAATGAACTGTGTGCGGCCAGAAAGGTAAGAAGTGAACCAGGTGAGGGGGATGTGAGTGATGCTGATGGATGACAGTTTGTAGAGGTGAATGCTGTGAGAGATGGTGTCGAATGCTGCGGTGAGGTCAAGAAGGATGAGAATTGATAGTAAACCTGAATCTGAAGCTATGAGAAGGTCGTTGGAGATTTTGAGGAGTGCTGTTTCGGTACAGTGAAGGGGACGGAAACCGGATTGATACTCCTCATAAATATTGTTAGTGATAAGATGGTTATGAAGTTGAGAAGCAACAGACTTTTCGAGGATTTTGGAAATGAAGGGTAAATTGGAAATTGGACGAAGGTTATTGGAATTAGTGGGGTCCAAGCCAGGTTTTTTCAAGATAGGCGTGACTGTAGCGGTTTTGAGTGCAAGAGGGACGGTTTCAGAGATGAGGGAGGACTGAATGATGTTGGTGATGAGGGGAGCAAGTGAGGAGAGGCAGGTTTTAACAAGAGCTGTAGGGATTGGATCGAGATGACAGGTAGAGGGTTTGGATTCGAGGATAAATTCAGAGATGGCTTGGACGGAGGGGAGAATAAAATTGGAGAATGTGGTTATGGGTGATGAGTAGGGGGCGGTGAAGTCCACTCCAGAGACTGCAGCTCTCCACTAGGCCAGGTGTTGGTGAATGTCAGAGATGTTGGAGACAAAGAAAGACATGAGTGAGTTACAGAAGTCAGTGGATTGCATGTGGTGGGGAAGAGGGTCAGATGGCTTTGTAATATTGGTGAGATTGGACTGAATGACACCAGAGTAGTAAACAGATTTAGGAGTAAACCAGGGTGAAAGAGACGGATCTGGTTTTCAGTGGAGCATGAGTATTCAGAAGAGTATGAAGATTGTTGTTATAGTGGGAAACCAGGTCATCAGGTGAGCAGTTGGCATGTGGACTGGGAAAATTGATGATTTCAGAAGAAAAAGTCTCAATGTTGATGTCCTTATCACTACGAAGTGAGATGGTCTGGAAGAGAATGATTCTGGACAGAAGGGGGTTGACATTGAAAGTAATGAGTCTATGGTCAGTGTAAGGGACCATATGAGGTTTACAGTCAAAGGGGGTGATACCAGAACAGCAGACTAAATCCAAGATATGACCTTTACAGTGAATTGGGAAATTAATGTATTGTTGCAGACCAAAACTTTCTAGACAAGATGAGAAGTCTTTGGAGAGAGCATTACTGTTATTGTCCATATGAATATTAAAGTCACCAAGAATAATTGTGTTTGACGTCAGAGATGAGAGAAGTGTAAGGAGATTGGAGAAGTAATTTAAAAAGTCCTTATTATGTTTTAGATGGTAGCAACAATTGTATTGTATCTTAACCATGGCAGCCTTTCATTTAACTCATTCATTTAACTTTGCATTTATTTGCACTCATTTTATCCCCATAAACATGTTTTTCTCAGTAGTCACCATATTTCATACTATTAGTCACACAATTTATTTACATGTCATGTGACTTTTATGGCAGGGTTGACTTGATACAGAGATGAAGGAAACTGAAGAAAACAAGCAGCACAATCACAGATAAAATAAAACATTGAGGCCGTTATAAACTATCAAAAAAGAAAACACTGTACTGTACATCATCACTGCTACGGCATATCAGGATGAAGCCGGTTTAGACCTCCAGTACAGTCCTTTTCATGGGCACAACCCACATACTCAACTCTGCCGCTCATCCTACAAACACATTTTCCTTACAAATGTGGCCCCATTTAAATAGAAAAAAACAACAACTTGTTACCAAGAAGCATTGTTACAAAGAAATAATTCACTAAATATACAAATTTTCTTGATTTTTGTGCTAATTTATGCATTTCTGTCTGCACCCAATCAACATTTAAAAGAATAATCTGTTTTTTTGAAAAAAAAACAGATTGTGTTTGTTGAGCTTTAAAATGTTCACATCATATTAAAGAAAGGATAAAGTTCTATTCATGGACATTAAACCAGGACATAGTGTAAGCCATAACCCTTAGAGTTTAAAACCAATTATTTTTAGACATTAGTCATAATAACTAAATTAGTACAGTCTGATTTTATTACTCCGCTGGATTTCAGCTTTCAGATTTAAATAAAAGATTTTGGTTGTTTTAACAAAACAAATGTAAACAGTCCACATGATCTTTCTTAAATGAGGCCTGTATCAATGTTTGATGATATTGATGATATTTTTAGTTTGGAGCGATGATATTGGACCATTGAATTAATGTATTGATATAGGTGAATATAGTTACATCTTATATTAATTAGTGTCAGGTGAGGGTGTCAGGATTGGGTATAAAAGAAGCATCCACCAAAGTCTTAGTCTTTACTACCACTTTGTGCCAAACTACCTTATATAATAGCTGAATGGGTCTAATAAAGACTTTGTCAACCAGGAATGCAGAGAATTTTTGTCTTTCAAGAGCTACATGATATAATACAGAAAAAAAGATTTTGAGAATTTTAATGCATAAGGACTACAGTTGAAAACCTCTGTTCCATTCAAACTTAACTACTTTTAAAAGTGTATAACAAATATTTTTAATTTTTAGTGATAATATCCAAGGCAGTGCAGTCTGAGTTTATCATTCAAATCAGAAATTTTGGTGGTTAGAGTGAAGAAAATTGAAAGAATTGAACAAGTTCTTGTTAAAGAGCATCTTACAAATGATGAACGTATCCATGTTTGATCAATATTTTCAATTTGGATCGATGCTAATGGCTTGCTGATCATTTAGTCAATGTATTGATGTAGATCATCGTATTTTACACCCCTACTACAAACCTTCATGAAAGAGGAATGAGCTTCAAGAATAATCAACAAAATATTAATGAATTATTTATGATGCATCAAAATAAAATGATGTGAATTAAAATAAATCATGAGAAAAACAGTAACTGACAACATGATTATATAATAACAAACTAATGTTCAAGGCAAAATATTGTTACATAAGACAGAACAAAGTAAAAGTAATTAAATCAGTGCCCATACATCCATGTTTTCCATGACTGACCACAGTCTCTCTGTTACTAAGAATGCTGCTATGGACAGTGTTATTGATTGACAGCTGCATTATAGGAAGTGACAGTCAATAATTGCACATTGTCAGAGTCGCCGGTTTACCATGATGGATACAGGCTAACATGTAAACACCAGGATGGAGCCACACATGGATGCGATGTTCTGCACATAAACACAACATCATGGTAAACACGTGTGCAAGCGAAGAATGGAAGCAGCATCTGTTCTGCCACAGGAAGTCAGAGGTGAAGCCAGCTGAATCCATTTAATATAAATACACACCAAACACACACCAGAGCACTTGGAGAAGCATTTTTGTGCTTCCTCACACATGCGTGATCCTCACACATCTGTTTCTGAGGCATCCAATAGGGGAAGGTGGATGAAGACAGGAAGATGATTGAGGAAGAGGGAGGGAAAATGTTCAAGTGTGTGTGTGAAGAACAGAATCACTGATTAAACCAACAGACAAGCAAATCCTTCACATTCTTTTACCTGATCCATTACTCCTGTCTCCTCTCTCTTCTTCTACCTCCTTTTCCTCTCTTCCTTCATGACATCCTTCCTCCCACTTGTTACCCTGTCCTCCTCCCTGATTGCTGGAACTGAAACACATTTATTTATCTTCTCCATCCCTCTCTCTTCCAATTAATCCACACTTTTTAAACAAACCTGACTGTTCGCTTATACCCAGATTTATAGTTCAACATCAGCACTGACTGACCTCTGGGTGCATAAAACACTTCCTCAGGGCAGTTTAAATTTAGGATAATGAAATAGTCATTTACTCAGATCTAAGACCAGACCTTTAAGGTGGTTTTGTTTGATAGGTAAGATAAGAAAATATGCAAAGTTAGGGGTTAGAAACAGTTTATTGCTTTGATATACACTCACCAGCCACTTTATCAAGTCCACCTGTTCAACTGCTTGTAAACACAAATAGCTAATCAGCCAATCACATGGCAGCATCTTAATGCATTTAGTCATGTAGACATGCAAGCATCCGAATGAGGAAGAAAGAGGACTGAAGTGACTTTGAACGTGGCATGGTTGTTGGTCTGAGTTTACACACAACCATCTCTAGGGTTGTCTCTAGAGATGGTCTGAAGAAGAGAAAATATCCAGTGAGCAGCAGTTGTCTGGATCTTGTTTATGTCAGAGGAGAATGGGCAGACTGGTTGGAGATGATGGAAAGGCAACAGGACGTCAGATAAGCACTGGTTTCAACCAAGACATGAAGAATAGCATCTCTGAACACTCCAAAACGGGACAAAAAATGATTGGAAAAACATTATCTGGTCTGATGAGTCAGTCAGTAGGGTCAAAACATGGTGGAAACAGTTAAAAACAAACACCAATAACAAGCATGTTTCCATTTAGGCTGTCACTTTTTTCTTCAAAGTTTGAAAATATATTTGAAGTTGAGGATACTTTGAATGGTCTGAAAGTGCCTAAGATACGGTGGCCTTAGAGGGTCAACATAATGCAAAAGTAACAACAGAGGGCGCTCTACAGTCAGTCTGACCTTAATTGTGTCCTTCTGAGCGTTCGCTAAAAGAAGCTAATGTTAATGCTAATGCTAATGTCATATTTGCTGAACTGCTACAATGAAAAAACAGGCAACTAGTGCACAAAGTCGTCCCAGGGTCACATTCAATGACCCTAGGACAGTGGTTTTCAAACTTTTTTCAACATTGCACCCCATTTTTAAGCCCAGTACCCCCTTAAACAGGGGTGGCCAATGTCGGTCCTCAAGAGCCACAATCCTGCAGGTTTTTCATGCATCCCTGCACCAACACACCTGACTTAAAATAAATGGATCCAACAGCCTATAAGGATCTGCACAATGACTCATTAGTTTAAGTCAGGTGTGTGGGTGCAGGGATGTATGGAAAACCTGCAGGATTGTGGCTCTCGAGGACCGACGTTGGCCACCTCTGCCCTAAACCAGAGGTGTCAGTTTACATGTTAGTTCATCAGCCACATTAAGCTCAGTTTGATCTCCAGTCTGGGAGTGAAAAATTCAGCATTTCACATTTTGATCGGAGTAACTTTTCAAGATCTACAAGTGACAACATGACAAACCCCAGGAAGTGATGCCTGTGAGCCTTTTAGCATGCTTTTATTAGCATTTACAAACAGAAAAATACTTTTCTTCTTTAAAAATTCATAATTGATATTGAAATTATTTATTTAATTTAGTTAGTGAATGTGGCGGTGTCTACGTTGTTATTCCTGTTTAAAGTAACACCAAGAGATAACATCTCATGAATCTCTGGGTGTGTTTGCACGTGTTTGTGTGCACAACATTTGGGAAAGTGAACAGGACAGTATGATGAGTAGTGATTAGTTAGCTACCAATCCATATTTACACAGCTGTACACACACACACAGACACACATCCAAGCACGATGCCATGAATGTGACTGCAGAAGCAGGTAAACAGGAAGACAGTGATTCAATTAGAGACTTTCCGTGTGGATCCAAGGCCATCAGAGAGGAAAAGAGTGAGATGGATAAGGAAGACCAGTCAAGACAGCAGATGGGACAGGAAGGACTGATACAGGAAGTGATTATGAAACAAACAAATCAATACAGGCTGGAATACTGTACACTGCATTACAGCCTTTTTGTTTAACATTACTTTAAGTGTGCACACTTACAACTAATGAACGGCGACAGCTTGACGTATGAGACTTTTCACCACAAATTAATGATGCCTTTTGTCATTTGTAACAGCCATTTATTCTCCCATTGAGCTGCATGCTGTACACATATAAACCAGCTGTGGTAAGCTGAAATCAAAGTGGATTTTCTTACATGTGGCTGTAATAATCAGAATCAGAATACAGTTTAAACTCTAAGATAAACAAGAATCAGAGCAAAAATAACCAAATTAAAAGTACACCAGATGACAAAATTATTCTTTTTTTAGAATACATTAGATTTTACAAGCAAGATGTAACTGATTAAACAATTTATAGGACAAAATTAGAAGATAAGCAAGTTGTGTGTGGTGCACTGTACTGTACACAATAGTTTCATCATACTCGGACAGTGGCTTTGTTTCCAGTAAAACCTATTTATACACTCAGTGAAACTCTAACCTCCGCTTTGACCACATGTTCAAACACACACACCTTACCATGGGAGACTGTCTCCATGGTTACAAGCCTGCTCTTCAGTTAAAGTACTGCTGGAACAGGCCAGGAGCAGCCTTCTTTATCTCCTACAGGCCATTCCCATTGAAACTTTACCACCACCAATCAGAATGTCTTGAATGTCTATCTCTGAGAAGCATAATGAAGCAGTGCAGTGGAGATAAGGTGGGCTGAACACAGAGCTGAGAGGTCTAACATAGCATCTTGCTGACCTTGATGCATTATTGCCAACCTCAATGCCAGCCAAAACTAAGAGTTTCTTTTAACTACTAAGAAGTCTTGAGGATGAAATGGAAACCGAAATTATGTGTGGTAAAAAATTAATAACTGAAATTGGGGCAGATAAAAGATTACGTAAGAATAAACTTGCTAAGTAGTTTATTTACCAGAAAAAACATTGACTATATGTTTCATGTTGCTGTTTTCTCTTGAAATTCTGATTTCTAATAGTAGATCTGAGTATCCTGCACATCTAAAGTGCCTAAGGCTCCATCTGTTGAGTGGGAATCCACTTCTTGGTCTTTTTTATTTTTTAATTTGTTTTTGAAGCACTTCCAGCCTCATTTGAACAAAATCTAATCAACAGCAGGCAATGAGAGAGCCGATAATAAAATATGTGTTATATATGTTTATTATCATTGCTTGTTATACCTTGAATTGGAAGCAATACAAATGTCACAGGAAGAGGCACACAGGCATTCTGTAGTTACCTAGCAACAGCTTCCTCATCCACTATCAAGGTTATCTCCCTGATGGCTAACACTTTTCCCATGTACACATACATATTCATACAAAAACATAGTCATTTCTTTTTATTTTTCTGATTTACAACATTTCAAAAAGCTTTTTCATGTTGAGCCATCACTATTAATCAGTTTTAAAAAATGTTTATTCATTTTTTTTATACCTTTTAGAAATAATTTTTCCCCAGGGAGACTAATTTGAAGCAATAACATTATGTATGATTAAAAAAAAGGTCATGAGTTTATCTAAAAAGGTTTTCAAGCTCTGCAGAACATTAATTTGCTCTTTATACTTCATAACTGCCTGTTATAATGTGTAGTCGGGGGACATTTCTTCCAACGACATCATTTAAGAAAAGTCCAGGAAGTTGAAAATATAAGAAATAACTTTTGGGGGATCATAAACATACAAGCGTTTTTCACATAAAATATAATTTATAAAATATTTGGATTTGGACACTGAAGGATGGATGGATGGATGGATGGATGGATGGATGGATGGATAAGTAAATAAAAATATCAAACCCCATAAATTATTGTGATATCACTGCAATAATGGCCATCCTAGCATTGACCTATCGGCATTTAGCTTGAAGGGCTGACATCATAACATTTTGCTGTTGGCATAGCTTAAAGCGCTGGGAATTGTGCTATAAGCATTTAGCTTAAAGTACTGTCATCTTAGCCTTGTGCTGTTAGCATTTAGCTAGAGGCACTGCCATCGTGACATTTTGCTGTTTGCATTTAGCTAGAAGCACTGCCATCAAAGCATTGTACTGTAAGTATTTACCTTCACATACTGCCACCTTAGCATTTTGCTATTAGCATTTAGCTTGAAAAACTGTCATCACAGCACCTTGCTGTTAGCATTTAGCTTAAAACATTGCAATCTAAGCATTGTGGTGTTAGCATTTAGCGTAAAGTATTGCAATCTTAGCATTGTGCTGTTAGCATTTAGCTTAAAGGATTACAAGCTTAGCATTGTGCTGTTAGCATTTAGTGTAAAGCATTGAAATCTTAGCATTGTGGTGTTAGCATTTAGCATAAAGCATTGCCATGTCATAGTTACATCAAAGAGCTGCTTCTGTGGGTGAAGACTCAAAGCAAACTTAGGAATATATGAGGGCAGCGCATGGTTTAATTTGAATTAGGATATTTTCAATTGACCGATCTACAGAGTTAGCTGTGTCCCTCAGCTCACTCCAGTGCACTTGTTGGTAGGATTATGCTTCCAAGCTGGTTGAAATGCACCAAGAAATCAAACTGAGCAGAAACATAGAAGAGAATGAGTGTAGCCAAAGATAGCCATAGTGAGAGTAAAACTGAACTCATGTCATCTTCCCAAGCTGTTGAAGTAGTTGACAAAGGACCCAGTAATACTGAAGTGTTTTAAACAGATTAATACATACAAACTTTGCTCTGGTTGGTGAACCCCGAAACAGGGAAACACGACTAATCCGTTAAATCACCTGAAAAGGTATCATCCCACAGACAATGTGACTGTGCAGCAACTCTCGCAGTGCAAAAGTCAAACAGAAAAGCATCATCTCATCATTTGTGGTTGCTACACCATATGAAAAGCATTCAAAACAAAGAAAAGGAAAAGACATGATGTCCCTGGTAGTCATAAGTATGAAATTAACTGCATTAATGAAACTCTATCATGATCAAGCTCAAGATCAATCAATATAGAAAATAATATTGTGATCACACATCCTCCAGCCTTATTTCAGACCAAATGCAAAGAGAAATGTGTGGGTGGTGAAATATTATAAAAGTTAATAAAAGGATGTAGATAAACCCATGGTTTTCATGCTGGTTGACATAATTGGGCATGAATAACAATACCTTTAACACACGAGTTAAAAACCTTTCAAGTTGTGTCCCTAGAGCAAAAAGTTCAGAGGACAGAGAATTTCCTGATGTCCTGATGGATATAATGAATATGTAGGATTACCTAGTAGGATGTGAAAATATGTATCTGTTTTTTGGTTTTAACTACACTACCAGTCAAAAGTTTTGTTGCACATTTCGATTAGATTTAATGGAAATTACTTAGTTCACACAAATGAAACAAAGGAAAAGTCTGTGAAGACACTTGTCTTGGTATAATCACATTATGACCAGCTAGAGACACAATGCCAGTAGTACCTCTGCTCAGATGGAACATTTTTACAGCCTCAAAAGGTTTCCACATTAGGTTAGGTTTCAGACTAATCTTGAGGAGGATTAAATTAAATGTTCAATTTGTTTCAATATATAGAACATGCAGATGCACTTTAGACAGCAAGGACTGTCTTAAGATTTCTTAGGAATGACTCTGAGCGCTTTTTAAATCTATCCCTGTAACTTTCTCCGGTGATGGAAGGACCAGTGAAGAGCGAGAGGCACATTCAGAACTATATTTCACCATTCATAACTTAAGCCCCGCTTCTACTGATGGGTCAGGGTGGGATGATACTGGGAAGGGTACCTCAATATCTGACTTGACCCGTCCTACGACCCATCCATTGGGGTAGGAATCTAACCAACCCGACCCAAAAGGGTGGGCTTTGACACACTGCAATCTGTTGAATGGTTGAGAAAAAAAGAATCACTTCCTGTGCCAGCTGGCATAAAAACAAAGCTGGAATGACACCTTGTTTGGAGCAACATATTTTCTTTTTGTTGATTAAATCTCAATTTAAAATGGTATTGTGAACCACCAAGAAGAAAGACCACAAACTGGTGGATGACCGCCATTCTCCTCCGTTGTTTCTGAGTCGTGTTTTGGTTATACTTTAAGGGAGGCGTTGCGCTTCGATAGTGTCATGCTATCATGTAGCTGAGGCATCTATTGCTATCCGGCTGATTCGCTGCCTCTCAGGTATGGTTATGGTTGGCTGTGGGAATGCAACAAGATTACAGTTTACAAACCTTATCTGCACCCTAACCGTCTCCACCTAACCCGCACCTCTTGGTGGAAACAAGTCTTTATAGCCCTTTCACACTGGGAGGGCTCATAGCCAGTGCTGGTCCCCTAAAGCCACTTCAGACCAAAAAGAAAAGTTGGTTCTCAATCAGCACCAAAAAAAAAGGGGTTCTTCTTGCGAACTATGACATCATTATTTAGCAAAGGCCAGATTCACCTGAATGCCAGACCACTGGATTCACTCTTCAATAAGTGTTGCTTTGTCCATTTATGTACAGCACTTTGTACCAATGGTGGTTGTTTTGATAGGCTTTATAAATAAAGTTTAGTTGAGGTGAATAAAGTTAAAAAAAAACAAAACAAAACAAAACAAAAGAAAAAAACAGATGCCGAGCTAATAGTGACTGTCAGCGATCGCACAAGTATAACATCCTATATTTCAGTAAAGTTAAAAAACAAGCGCCAGACTAAATACTCCATGAGCTTGGAAAGTGAAAAAGGAATATTACACCAGTAAAAACGACTTGGACAAAAGTGGAGCTGGATGTGGGGATACATCTACATGCTTCGAATCGTGGGACAGCCACCACAGAGTACCGCTCCCCACCAGGGTCTTCCACTAATACAGACGGTACGTTGCCTACAGACCACCCGATGAAAATAAAGTTTAGATAACCTAATAAAACGCTGGAATCATTAACTTTTCATAAAATCTAAATACCTCTGAGCTGTTGCCTGGCAACCTTTTTAATAATTTTTATGGTTAGATTTATGTAAGTTGGGGTTGACATCCTAACATCTGAAGGAATTTGCTTTGTCATCTGAATATAATGTTTACTTTGGGAAACTCTTGGTTATAATTAAATCTGACTACTTAACCATCAACTTTCAGGACCAAATCTCCAAGCTGTTTATGTCTACTTCGTGGCCTAAAGTCCTTCCACTTGTACTGGTTAAACTGGTGTGAACTACCACGGCTGGCCTACCAGAAAGCACTGAGATTCTGAGAGGCCAGAACTGAGCTGGAGACAGTACGCGAACCAGAAAGGTGTCTGTCTGACAGCACCATTACACACAAGATTTATTGAAGTGATTTCTGCAGCGGTTGCTCATCATTTTGTTAGAATAAAAACCTGTACAGCTCGGGCTGTTAAGTCCCATTTTCACCAACGGGTGCACGTTGGTACGGAACGGGTTGGGCCACTTTTTTTTTTTTTTTGCATTTCCACAGGCAGAAAACTGGGATGGTTGCCAGAATCCAACCTGTCCTACTTTTTTGGGACCCTTCTTTTGGGGCCCATTCTTACCAAATCAACCCTAAAGGGTGGAGCTTGACGTCCAGTAATTGGTTTAAAGCGTCATTACTTCCCGTGCGACTCAGCACCAAACCAAAGCGGGAACATCTCCTTGTTTAAGTATACGATTCATTTTTTTTATGTTTCAAGTCACATGTCAAAAAGAAAGAAAACAAACCAGTAAATGTCCACCATTCTCTTCCTTTGTTGTGTACTTAGTTATAAATTTGGGAAGGCGGTGTTATGATGTCACACTATTAATTACAGTATTTGATGCATCTATTGCTATCCAACTAGGGCTGGGTGATATGAACCAAATGTTATATCTCAATATTTTTTACCTGAATCACAATATACGATATATATCTCGATTTTTTTTTCGTCAAGTAACCAAAGAGACAGTTCCAATTTACAGCCTTCAGTGCTAAATATACTTTTATTAAGGATCAGCAGCACATGTGCATTAAACAGCAGACTGAAATTAAAGTACCTTTATATTAAATTAAATGCTCCTAAAACAAAGTAAATTAAAAATACTTTTTAATGACCATAACAAAAATACAGCTGTGCAAAATGCAAAAGAAACTATGCTTTTCACTCACAACAAGCTATCTTGATATAAACGATATTCCCTCCTTGTATATTGTGTCTGATAAAGTCTCAATATATTTTAAAATTTCGATATATTGCCCAGCCCTAAATCCAACCTGCCAATGGAAACACAACAGAGCTCAGTTTACCAAACCAAACCGTCCCGTATCGACCCAAACCTGTTGGTAGAAACGGCTTTAGTTTCCTGCAGGTACCCACCAACATGGGAGAGATCTCTTATCTAGATGGTTTCAAACATCTTCCATGACAGATGGGCAGATGGATTACACAACATTAAACTCCCTAAATTTCCTCGACTACTGACTAGTGTCGACAGAGGTGCTGGCAGTGCTGGACATTTTCAATGACAGTAGCTGTACAAGCTTATAGCACTGAGTCTAAAGTCTAGACTGAGACACAGAAACAAGATTTCTTCTTCCCCGACGCACACATCCACTGCTCAATATGTTTTAGATCTGAGATTGTTTGCCTGAGGAAATGCTGCACATAACAAAGCCCAAGAAGAGACGACGATGCCACTTTGAATACTGAACACACAGAGACATGCAGACGGCATGACGACACCCACGCAGACATGCCAGCATGTTTTCAGGCAGAGAAAGACTTAGTCTGTGGCTGCAACACATCCGGGGGACAGTCACATGGCTCAGTGATCAATAGGGACCATGTGTCAGCTGCAGAGAAATCTTTCTCTGCCTCCCAGTCTGTCTCTCCTACTGCTTTCATTGCTCTTTACCTGAATATCTGCAGTGGTTTACAGTCTCCTTTCATTCTGTCCCTCATTATCAGACCAAAACAATATCCTTTTTTATTTATTTCCTGTATTCTCACCATCTCTTTGTTGAATTAATCCTCTTTCACTAATTTCAGCCATGTTTTTCTTAAATCTTTAATTAGGAGATTATAATCATCCGTGGCCACTTTTCCACCACCTGATCTGACCTCATATTAAGATTTCTTCATTGCTAATGAAGCATAAAATGGCCCACTTCACAATCTAGCATGCACTCCACCGTTACTTTCACTTCAACAGACCAGAGGCATGAGAATAACAGCTACAGTATACTGGAAGTACTTTATTTGAAAGTTTGTGTCAGTTTTAAACTTTCCAGCACTGTAGAGGAGTTTCAATAATAAAGCCTTGTGTCTCAAACCCCAAATCCTAATTTTGTTTGAGATAGTTGAATAATTGACAGCAAATCTTGGCCAGTATGTACTAAATCACCCAGAATAGGACTGCTGATCTCGTTTTACTCGCATATATTCATAACGATGAGTGGGGTTTCTGCTAAGACAGCACTCCTGCTCGTAGAGGTCTGAAATATATGAATGATGGACACAGATCTGAAGCTTATCATCAAATGTCCCCTCGTAGGTCCTCTGCCAACATTTCTTGGCTCTAACAAAGTCAAAGCCACTATTTAATTAACTAACTGCTGAAATGTCACAAACTCCTCTGTGTTTGAATGTGAGGTAGACCATTGCTAGAGGAAGAAAAACTGTCAGCGTCGTTTAACATCAATCAAGCATTTTACGGTGGCGCTGCCATAGATATGATCTTTAGGGATCAACAAGGGGTCAAATGCTGCCTGCAGTACGATGCATGTGCTTGCCCTAAAACAGACACACATATATGCACAGCCTTGTCTTTTTTAACTGTGTATGGTTCTGCCATTCCCTTGTCCCTTACGCTCATCTCAATCACCTTAACTGAATGACTTACCATAAACTTTACCTGAAGCCTAGCCTACACCGATGGCAGGCGGAGCTTTAAGGTTTATCTATTAGTAATGTAAGACAAAAATTTAGGGGCTACTTTATAAAGTACACTAATCAACCAGTCACATGGCAGCAACTTAATGAATGTAATCATGTAGACGTGAAGACGACTTGCTGAAGTTCAAACTGAGCATCAGAATGAGGGAAAAAAGAGGATTGAAGTGACTTTGAATGTTGCATGGTTGTTGGTCTGAGTATTTACTGGGATTTTCACCCACAACCATCTGCAAGGTTTACAGAGAATGTCTGAAGAAGAGGCCAGAGGAGAATGGGAAGAAGAGTTGCAGACGATATAAAGGCTACAGGAAGTAAAATAAGCACTGATTCCAATGTAGAATATGTAGAACATCATCTCTGAACACTCAACACGTCCAACCTTGAAGCAGATGGGCTACAGCAGCAGAAGACCACACCGGGTGCCTCCTGTCAGCTAAGAACAG
>JBAFTB010000023.1:8649997-8663019 GCA_037177355.1 Melanotaenia trifasciata
GCTAGTACTGTAGTACTAGTAGTGCCAGGCGGTACTGTTTTAAGAGTAGCATAGTTAGCAGGACATGCTAACAGCTCTAGCTAGTACTGTAGTACTAGTAGTGCCAGGCGGTACTGTTTTAAGAGTAGCATAGTTAGCAGGACATGCTAACAGCTCGTTTCTTTAAGATGTTAGATACAGTCTGTTGCTCTGTGTTTTGGGGTTTGGACAGCTTTAAAGAATCACTGCCTCCTAAACTCTCTAAATTCTGGTCCTCTCTTTAGTTACTGAACAGTACGTCAAGCTAGTTATGCTAACATGGTACAGTTTTTACACAAAAAAGTGTACACAGACATGCAAGCTGCATGCAGGCTTTAAACATACACGTGACACTGACAGCAGACCCTGAACTAAATGGGCATCATATTCAGCAGAGAGGGATGCTCAAATCTGACTCCTAATATAGCTCATAAACGAGGCTGAGTGCACTGATTCAACAGTGGCTCACTGACTCTCTTTCTCTGTGTGCTGGTGTGTTTGTGAATGTGTGTTAATGGCAGATTGCTGAAAAGATAAATTACCCACCAGTGAATTAGCCCAATGCTATACTCACATAATTATCAGAAACACAAGAATCAGTGAAGCAAAACCTGATGTGTATGTGGGTGTGTGTGCAAGGTTCTTTCTTTGCATATTGATTTGTAAAGCACTGCATTAATCAAATATATTATAATTACGCCTTGATAGCTCAGTAGGTAGTTAAATTTCAATAAAGATAGCAGAGTGTAACTGGAAAATTAGATATTTTGGAGCCAGCTATTAGTTCTGACGATAGTGTGGAGCACATTACATTATCTTTCTTGACCTCAATTTTAAGATATTTAGTTTTTGCTGTCTTTTTTTAGCAGGGTAGCAGTAGGTTCTCATAAAACATTTTTAGTGGTCAAAGTGCATTAGATAATTCAGATTTTATATTTCCAAAATGATCAGTTTCAGCTGACCTCTGTATAGTGTCTTTTTTAGCCCCAAACACCATCATAAAAACAGAAATATTATTTGTTCAGTATTATTAATAATAGAAGACATGCCTCAGCCTGTGGTTTCATTTGTTGGTCATTGCACATTCAAACTATGGTGTGAACAAAGAATTGACACTCATGGATATCTGACTGCGACATGCTGCAGTGGTTTCTTTCAAGTTAAATGTTGCTACTAAGTAAAATACTTTTATACCATGTGAAGAAGTACAAATTGATAGTTTTTCCAGTTTATGAACAACTTCTCATCTTTACCAGCCGTTACAGTAATCTCCATAAACAACTTGTGTGCCATCTGGGAATCTCTGAGATTCCCGAGCAGACAGGCCCGTTCAGATTCATTAGGCTTGACCGTTTTGCAAATGCACCCAAATCAGCACAATTTGCATTTATAACTCATCACATAGTGGAACTTAAGAGTTTTAACAGCAGAGGTTTGCATGGGCAGCTGCTTTACAGCTGCATGATGCCAGTTATCCTTCTGTGGTGGTAAGTGATGAACAGGTTGTACCAAAAGTAAATAAATGTCATATCCATAATGCTGTGTAAGGACAGCAAATGGTTGTTTGAGACCAAGATAGAGATAGACACTCTCCTGCTGTTTGCATGGGACTTGATTTCAAGTCCAACTTTGAAACAGCTGTTTCCGTACTTTACTACTACACTACTTAATGTACTTTACTCTAAACTCCATTTACATTTCTCTCCTTTCCTAAAAACATCCTACAAATGACTGAAATTCCCCAAAACACATTTGATCTTGACCATCCTTTATGGTTTACCTAAATTTAAAGTGCAACTGAGCACAAGTTTACAGCTTTTTGTCAAGTTCTGCCCAATCTGATTCAGGTGTGCTGCCAGACTTTTCCTCCAAAACCTGCAGGACTGCAACCCTTGAGCACCAACTTTGCCCATTCCTGCTCCCCTATGAGTGAGCGTGCATTGTTGTTTGTCTCTCTGTTGGCCCTGCGATAGACTGGCGACCTGTCCAGGATGTACCCTGCCTCTTGCCTAGTAGCTGCTGGGACAGGCTCCAGCCACCCTAAAACCCCTTTAACTAATTTTGTCTGTGGTGGATGCTGTTTCTGCACATGCTTGAACCACATGGGGTCAGATGACGTAATGAGTTTCAAGGAAGACTTGAAAAAGACAGCTAAACACAACAAGACTGTGGCAGAAACGTTTTTGTTAGAAACTGAAAGAATTAAGGATTACTGAGCATTTCAACAGTCGAAAGGTCAAAAAAAAGAGAAAAGAAAACCTTCTTCTGAACTAGAAGGCATTGCACACATCAAAAGCATTACTATCACTTTACCTATCAACAGTGTAAAAGGTTATTATTTTTTTAATCCTAAACTGGGAAATTCTTTCTCTGCCTACAGTGGGCCCCTTAGCCCACCTTGGTTGCTAGCCTGAGGACTTGAGCCCCAAACCCACCACTGTAACCACTAAGCTACCACTCCCCCTTTGGTTAATCAGACTGATTTCAATCAGATACAAGTGTTTGGTAAATTATTTCTTTATTGCATTACATCTGACACCATTTCTATCGGCATCTTGCAATCTTTTCAAATTTGTTCGGGTGGAGCAAGGTAGCTTCCAGGTGCGTCCAGGTAGCACATACCTGGCGTCTAAAGCAGGGCTGGACGATCAATCCTTTTTAAACTGAAATCACAAGTTAAAACATTGCAATTAGCAAATCACAAGGAGAGCAATCAACTCAACTTTATTTAAAGTGCTTTACATAAGAAGACAAAGCAACATAGAAAATACAACAATTACCAGAGAAATAAATAATGTAATAAAATAATTGTTCTTTGTTTTTAAAACTGTTTAAAACCAATAAACAGATTAAAAACAAATTAAACCAATAAACAAAACAAACCGCAGCACACTAAAACAGGAACAGAGTCTCATGCTGAGCTGAAAGCCAAAGCATTATGATTTTAAAGCTGGACAATGAGGAAGTTTGTCTAATGTGGAGGTGGAGCTCATGCCACAGTTTAGGACCGGCAACTGTCAATTAAATTAAATGTTTTTAATTCATTTTTAACTAATGTAAATTTGTACATTTGTTTTTAGAATCAAATATTTATGTTTGCATTGTTATTTATAAAAATAGTTTATTAAAATATTTGTGGTTTTTTTTGTGTGTGTTTTTTTAAGTTAATACAATAACTAATAATAATTTATAATAATATAATTATTATATATTTATATAATAATATATATGTATATAATATAATAATTAATAATTAATAATAATAATTTTAGTTAATACAACATGTCAAAATGGGGGAAAAAAAAACATAAAATCAGTCATGTGTGTTTGTGCTGAAACTAATGATACCAAACACAGTAAAATGCTTTAAAAGGTTAAATATAAAGGTAAAATTTTAAAGAAGTCAAAAACAGCCAATTATACTCTACAGCCCAGAGGGATACAGCCTGTATGGTTTTACTTTGACTTTATCCTGTTAACCAAACGCTGGGAAATGATCACATCCAGTTTTCAGGATTTGGATCAAAGTCGACCAGTAAGCTTTCTGACAATCTCTCGTCACAGTAAAGTTTTCTACTTTCCAAATATGAAATGCTTTAAAACAGTGATACCGTTTTATTTCTTTAAAGATTAGAGACAGGATTGTTTCCACAGTGCAAACACTAAGCTGTTTTTCTTCCTGACCCTGTGGAGACAGGTGGGACATTATGTAAGAAAGAAAAGCAGCGAGGAGAAATATTTAAAGTGAATATCTCCATATGAAAACAACTCTCCTTGGTTAGAAAAAATCGCATCTCAAAATAGAAAAAGACCGGCGTTAAAATAAACACAGAATATGTGATTTAAGAGGACGCAAAAGCAAAAGCAAGTCTACGTTTAGGAGGAGCTTTGATCTCCAAGATGATGCATCCTTCTCAGAGCATAAATGCCAGGTTTCTGACAGAGAACACCCAGGCTGAAAGGCTCACCCTGTGGGTGTGTGTGTGTGCAGTGACATCCTGGTATGGATCTACTCCAGTTGACTACTGGTACACATACGGCTATTTCTGTCCGTCGGCTGGGAAACAAGAGCCCAAATGGATAGATGAAGATTGAGAGAGGGAGGGAAGGAGGCTTGGAGGAGGACTGGAGGAAATGAAAGAGTAGCTGAAGAATAACAGCAGCAGATAAGATGAAAAGTTTAGATTAAAACATCTGCTGATGGATTGGCTCAATAGTTATCCTTCATCAAAGCTGCTACTTACTGCATTAACGTGTCAAACCGACAAGTTTCCTGAGAATTGGTTTAACGATATGAAATAACAAGGGCATCAAGAAGAGGTCACGCTGGCTGAGATTAACATTTTAAAATGCTTTGCAGACTGCAACCTGTGTAAGGTCACATCCTCTGGTGTTTTACCTGGGAAGATCTAAAAGCACCATATGTCAGCCATTTATTAAAAAACAGTGATTCTTATTATTATTGTCCAAAGGAAAAGAAACAATGCAAAGAAACATTTTTCTCTTGCTTTTTTTCTTAGTGTGAAAGAAACATGTAAGGGCTTTGTTAGGCTGTGTTAGCATTCAGTGTTAACTGAGCGTCATGGTAGCATGTTTCAAGTATAATGTATACAGTAAACATGTTCACCTGTTAGATTAAACTTAGTCCATTGTCGTTAGCTTGCTAATATTTGATGATTAGCATAAAATAAGAAGTAAAAGGGGAAAAACTTGGCAAATAAACATCTGCAACAGCTTCACTTTCTGAAATTTCTTGGTCTATGTTCACCGCTCAACATCACCAATAACAAAGATGCTCTGCTGCATGTTTAGTGGTGCAGCAATGAAAATGGTCCCCCTTCAAATAGCTTCATCCAGCGCCACGCTCTAAACTCTGTTTAGGCCATTTAAACCAGTGTTTGTAGTATAAGACAAATTCATATTATAACAAAAATACGATTTTTCTGTATGAACCGCCCAGCACTAATCAAGACATGAGAAATCATAAGAAGTCTTTAAGTCTTTTAGTATTTATTGCAAACTGAAGAGGAACAAATGGCATCTTTTCTTTCAAGATGATCGCAGACTGTTTTAATAATGTTGAATTTGGGTTCTACCACCGATTTTTCATTGTCTCAAAATGAGCCTCTTGTACCTCAACTCCTTTGTTTCATATCAGCGTAACTACGGTAGCTCTGAAAGGACAAACCCTACACTGGTTCCAGAGCTGGCTTCTTGAGTAGAGAGTATTCAGTCTGTTACAATTTACAGACAATTTAAAAACAAGCCAAAAAAAATACTCAGAGATAAAACAAGCAGGTCAAGGGTTTGATCTGCAGCTCTGAAATCCTGACGGCACACCCTGAACTCTCAATCTCGCTTACAAATGCACACATCCATTACAGAGATAGGGGGTAGATTTACAATCACAGGAAGCCAATCCCATAGACACAGAACCACCAACCGACCCTGGTCTGAACCACATCCAAGAGACATCAAACTACGTCTACATAATACTTCTTTGTCTCCCCTCCCACTATCTCGTTCACCTTCTTTCCAAAACAACCACAGCAGTGAGATTTAAACAGAATGTGAACCAGGTCCTCCTCATGCACACTTGAAAAAAACCTCCCAAAAAAACTTTTAATATAATTTGTCTGGATTTGGAAACATAGAATAAAAGATCATGTTCAGCAGGTTTGTACTGCATCAGTAACCGAGAGAAGAGATGATGTGGTGGGCTGAACTGTGAGTGGAGTCCACTGGGGCATGTAATGAAGTCATATCATGCAGCGTCAGCAGTGGCCCCTTAATTTACAACCAGAGGTTAACCTTCAGAGAGAAAACTGTGTCGAGTAAGACAATTAAACAAAAAAATAAGTTTGTGTTGCACCTTTAGATGCATGAGAGGAAAGCTTTAATTTAATCTTTAAAACATCCACAGTATTTCCATCACATATCTGTGTGGTAAAGTTGTCACTCACAGTGAGGAAGCCAATTATCACCTGACTGCAGTTTCCCTCAGCTCCATGGCAACCAGATGGCTGGCTACACACAACCAAACCACAGGAAAAAAGTGTTTCACATGAACCATCTGACATGTAACGTGGGTTAGCATGAACTGCTAAGATCAAACTCACTGAAAACCTGTCAGGAAGTGTGAAAACTTCACCAGACAAACCTCCAGAGTTGTTTGCTAGATGATGCTCCAAGCATAAGCTAACTCCTAAAAATCTTAATATCAGTAAGATGCTAATCAGTCCAAGGACTAGAGGCAAGTATGGGGGATTCTTCTGTGTTTGTGTTTTTGCAAATCTCATGATTTCCTCTAAATACCACTCAGGCTCCAAAATACCGGGCTCTTTAGTATTTGGAATGGAAAGAGTTGCTTGTAAAATGCTAACGTTGCTTTATATACATGGTGGAAGTTCATCAATCAGCTGTTAATCAAATTGGCCGAGAGTACTTTTTAACCTCACAAGGTCATCAGCAGACAGCAAATTATTCAGAACTCAGTCGCCCGGATCATCACCCCTATCCTCGTCCAACTTCCCGGTTCAATACCGCATCTACTTCAAAAACCTCCTCCTCACATACAAAATCTCCACGATCTAGCCCTCACTTACCTCTGCAACCTCCTCCAAGGAACCCCCCCAACACATAAGACAGTCAGACTCCTTCACAACTTGTCCCAAGTAAATAAAAAAATAAAAACACAAAGATGTTTTTCTTAGTACATTCATGGATTGTTTAACTTCAGCCACAAACTGACCTTCATGTTCATTGTTTATATTCTGCAAATACGAAGCTTTGTATGAACTGAGCTTTGCCCCTGAGTGGAAACCACCTGTGACAGGCGCAGTACACAAGATATAAATCAACAAGTATATGAACAAATATGGCAACAATGAAGCTAGTTGTCTATATGAGCCAATGAATGTTAGTACACTGTTGACATTCATTTTCCTAAAGGGAGTTGTTTTATTTCTCAGTTGATGATTTGATGTAGATGTTACAGTTTGGACCTGGTTCATGAGCTTCAAGCTCAACGAAGACGGTGTTTTAATAGAGACCGGACTGACTTTCTCATTTAAATGTCTGGAAGCGTGAAAGTTAAGCCGATGTATCCTGAGTTTAAAGATCACATTGAGCTCTTTGAAACCAGGCACCCAGCTGCTTTTTTTTATCTTTCATTCTCCCTCTCTCTGAATTGTCAACCTTTTAAATGTCTCTTTGTATCTCCCCTATTCACTCGCATTAACCAATGGAAAGCCCTGGACTGATGCACTGACTGAGGAAAAAGTGTGTGTGTGCGTGTGTGTGTGTGTGCGTGCATGTCATAGCCGAGATGTCCTAGTTTATTCTGTGCACCGGTGCTATTTTACTGGCTAAGAAATGAGAAGCGCTGCATGTATGTGAATTAGACGTGGAGAAAGAACTGCGAAGACCAGAGTGGTGTGTGTTCGTGCATGTCTGTGATAGAGTTACATAGAGAACAATAGGCTTATTGTACCTGTGTCTGCAGCCACTGTCTGCCTTGTGTTTATAGTCCAGCTCTATGCTGAAATTTATCTGATTAAATATCTTTTTAACTTATTTAAAAAAAAAAATATTGGCCTAATCCTACACAATATTAGCTTAATTTTGCTTCTGTTTTTTTCACAATCAAACTCAACAAAAGAGACAAATTATTGGGAAAAAAATAAACAAACACAAGAAAGGACTTCGATCCACAGCGGCTGAATTTAACCCAGCATGTACCATCCCCCTCTATGCTGGCACTTGGCCTTGCAACCATAGTATCACAAACAGAGAGAGAGGAGGGGGGTGCAGGGTGAGGAGAAGGAGGGTGACGGTGAGATGAAAGAAATGAAAATTGATTATACAGAGAAAGATAAAAGTCTCAAGATCAGCAGTGATGAAAAGAAAGCATGTGAAAGGGAATCTGTCTTCCCTCAAGAGTTAGGGGTGAGATTTTAGAGGAATGAGAAAAGGAGAGGGGGAGCTGGTTAAAGATGTCTAAAAGAAAGGAGGGAAAACAGGTTAAAGAGTTAAGAAAAGGGTAATGATGACACCAGATTTTCTTCTTTAGGTGAAGAAGGAAAAAAGGGGAAAGTAATTAAGGACAATAGATGTTGTATGTTAAATAGCCGGTGGGCCATGAGGTCTGCTTAACTCATCTGTATGGTCAGATTCTGGTGTAATCCATGCTAAAACACACCAACACACACACAACGTTAGAGTCTGGCAGGACCCTGCAGTGCTGAATTGGAATAAGTGATGATGATCTAGAAATTTTCTGGCCAACATTGCTTCTTGTTGCCATGGCGATGGCTCTGGGAACAGGAAGAAAGAGGGAGAGAAAGAGAGAGAGAGCAGGAAAAGTAAAAGAAGATAAGATGTGATGAGAGGGAAGGGATGGAAAAGAAGTAAACAAAGAGTGAGACCAGAACCAGGCGGGGCCACGCCAAGTTTGGCATCAACTCCACACACACACACACATGCATAGTATGCACACACACTCGCCACACAAACACAAGCATGCAGAACCAAACCACATGCTCTGCATGTGTTGAACAGCTGCATACAACCAGCCCATTAACAACCGAGTTCATTGGTTCAGGGGGCGCCACTACTTCTTCTCCATTGGCTGATGTGCAACAAAACAACCGTTTAATTGGCCCACAGTCACACAAACATACTGTAGCAGAGGGATCAAAGGAGATAAACACGGATGTTGGCGTGATGCTATGTAAACACACATCCTACAGAGAGGAGCTTGTGTCTGCTCATGCTTTCCAAGTCGTTACCCAAGGCTTTGTAACGGAAGTTCAAAGGAATTAACAGCAGATCACAAATACGTGTACCAAATATCAATCTGTTCCACTGAGAAGATATATATATTTTTATTTAAATCAATTTGAATTAATCATTTTCTAGATAAAACTATGTTGCAATTCATCCAAAACCTCTTGAGACGTGTGCATCAAAGTTATGGACCAACCAACCATCAGATGCCACCACCAGTCATGTATGTTAAATAAATAAACAAATAGATGTTTGCACTGGCATTTAATACGTACTTGAAGTCAAAAGCATGTAAAACACACATGCAAACAATCTACACACTGAACTATTTACAATCTAAAAGGCAGTCATGAGATACACACTAAGCTGCTGTCACGCAAACACTCAGCTATAACCCACAAGCACATGCTTTTCCTGGACCATGATGGTAGCTCATCTGGATTAAGTGTTCAAGGTAAGACCCATGAGTCTTTTTTTTTTTTTTTTACCTTTCCAAGCTTTTGTGGACTATTCCAGAATCACTTCATTTGTGTTGTAAACTGTGGGCAGCCTGATCCTGGCCCAGTTTGACATGACTAATCACTTTCACTGGTTCCCTGACACCAGCACTCTGCCAGCCAGACTGCTTCATGGGGCAGACAGGAACAAATATAGAGGGCTGGTGAAGGGCTGGGGCAGTAACCAGGACCAAAAAGAAAAAGATGCCATGACAATACAGGTGCAGGGAGACAGTGAAAGTGATCGATCTTCCAGGAATGTATTGTCTGTGTTACCCCGCTAGCAAATGCACAGACACAGAGCAGGTAGCTGCAGACCAGTTAGTGCAGCATTTAAATAATGTCACCAAAAGTTAAGCTTTAATAAACAGCATTGACTCAGCTGAGAATATAATTTCATGTTAATTGCACGGGCACAGTCACTACTTAGTATTACCATTAGCAACATACTGTTAGCTTCATAGCATGCATAACTTTGATAGTTAATACAGTTTAAAGCTTCTGAATACTGCTTTTAGGGTACCGTGTAATGAATTACTGTTGCACTAAATTATCTAATAAATATATATTTTTCTATAGTTAAAAATTCCTAACAAAACAACAAAATTATAATGTAATAACGGGGCTAAAATCAAGTCTAAGCATTTGCTAGTGGCTATATAGTCAATCAGAAATTGATGTTACGAGCCAGTCCTTTTAGGTTATTGTGTTACTGCTTGCTCCAAGGCTTTCTTTGTATAGATATAGACAATAAGCCCTAACTTCAGCATACAGTTTCTCAAATCAAAGGATCGACTCTTTAAATTCATATCATATCTATATGCTTCCTTCATAGCCAAATACTAAACTTGTCTGTCCTTGTAAGCTAAAAAAAAACACTTGTTTAATAAGATTAAAAACTAACTTTTAGATTTAATATAATTATCCACTGTTGACTTTATTTGAAAATATTGTGCACTTAGAAATGCTAATTCTCAGCTAGGGATTGAGTCACTAGCAAACATATTAGATGTTAGCCTCTCTTTGCTAATGCATGGTTGAGGCAGTAGTGCAGGGGTGGCCAACGTCGGTCCTCAAGAGCCACAGTCCTGCAGGTTTTCCATGCATCCCTGCACCAACAACTGACTCAAATTAAGTGGATCCAACAGCCTATAAGGGTCTGCACTATGACTCATTAGTTTTAGTAAGGTGTGTCGGTGCAGGGATGCATGGAAAACCTGCAGGATTGTGGCTCTCGAGGACCGACGTCGGCCACCCCTGCAGTAGTGGGTCACCAGCTCAGAAGTGCTTAGACATTGTTAAAGGCTGACTTACTAAAAAGATGACTTTACTGCCAACAAGCACACAATGTGGACATATTAGTCTATAGCTGTACTAGTAGGTTCATGTAGCTACAACATCTCACAAAAGTGAGTACACCCCTCGCATTTCTGCAAATATTTAATTATATCTTTTCATGGGAAGACGCTGCAGAAACGACACTTTGACACAATGTGAAGTAGTCTGTGTACAGCTCGTTTAATGGAGTAAATCTATTTTCTCCTCAAAATAACTCATACAGCCATTAATGTCTGAACTGCTGGCAAACTGCTGGTCGTCTATGAAAATATTTGCAGAAATGTGAAGGGTGTACTCACTTTTGTGAGATACTGTCATTCATTCATTATCTGAACAGCTTCATCTATCAAGAGTTGCGGGAAAGCTGGAGCCTAACTCAGCATTTAACAGGTGAGAGGCAGGTTCACCCTGGACAGGTCGCCAGTTGTCCTAATGTCCTAATTTTTTTATATTTCTTTATAAGAAAATTTAGCTAAATACATTTTAAAAGTTACAATAGAAAAAGAGTAAAGGCTTGCTAGCTACACTGCATTAACTTGGAGTAAACAGATATGGTTAGCATTCAGCCAGGAAAACTAGATTTTTTTAAACATGGCCCAGAATTAAGTAGTCCCTTTATCATCCCATTATTATCATATCACTAATAATACAAGAGAGGAAAATTAATCCTCAATATTGCTGCCATATTATTTTGGGTCTTAAGACTTAAGCGAATCTCCAAAGTGAATTAATATATTCTCACACCTAAAGACACCATTTTATATTTTATTATTTTTTTTTTAATCTGAGACTCTTCTGTTTTTGTTAAAAATGGGGGAAAAATCAGTGATGTATGTAAAATGTACAAGAGACCATGTTTACTAATGAAAGTAGAAATCCTTTTTGCTCATGAGACTGAAAGACCATGTTACTGTGAAAGCAAGAAAAAAACTAAATTTAGAGACAGAAAGACAGATTGGTCGATGGATAGAGGAGGAATGGGTTGCAGCAACCATGAGAAATTAAATGGTTGCAGTGGAGGAAATCAATCCCAGAACTTGATGAGATTGGAATAAGTGATTAATGACTGTGTATGTGTGTGTGACTAAGTGTTTAGTTCAGCGTGTTTGGTTTTGCATTGCTTGTATCTGGTGTTACCCACAACATTAAAACCTCCTGCAAAAATCTTGCATAAGACTCCCTTGTCCAGTCAAAAAGACAATATCTCTGGTGGTATTGTGGTTGTGATTGTTGATTTTATTGTCTTGGCTGTCGTGACTGTTCCTTGTATGTTGTACTGCACTGCAAACCAAATTTCCCCTTGAGGGACAAAAAAAGAACTGAAATGAACTGAACAATGTCACAGCTGCTCTGCTGCATGTTTAGTGGTGCAGCAGTGACAAAAGTCCCCCTTAAAACAGTTTCCACTGTTTCACATCATACAAATAACCATCTGTTGTCGGTATTACCAATATATTACCCAGTATGAACCATCAATCTTTACCACCTGAGATATAACCACAAAAAAATCCACAAATCCACAAATCATTGCCATAACTATTGAGAATATACTTTATCCTTCATCTCTTTACCCTTGTGCTCGTATAGGGAACTGGTGTTAGATGCTCAGTGTAATGGGCAAGACACACAGGAGGCGACCAACGACAGCTAAAGGCAAAACTCATCACAACCTTCATGAAACTGAACACACGGGACGCGACAAACAGCAGCGACGGCAGCAGTGCCGTGCTTCGCGCTCTAAGATCGCCTTTCTCCCAAAAATTTGATTGGTTATGAATAAATAAATAAATAAATAAATCTTGCTGTTTACTGTATAAAAGAAAGACAACCCAGGGTTCATCCGAGTTTACAAAATAGGAAACAGCATTGTGAATATCATCATTTGATGGACCTCAAGGCTGATCCAGATAAATCCAGAACCTACGTTCAGACTAATTCACTCTGGTGCCTTTTTATTTACATCTCTATAATTTTTGCGTGAAGTAGCCTATCGTAAAGTGTGGGAAAGTCAGACACAGCTAAAATTCTCTATCCTTCCATGTTCAAAGTGTTTGCAGACTGTGCTATCCAGCCGGCTGTCATTGGTCAGTCCATGAAGCCCCTCGCTGATTGGTTGCAGCGCCATGCGACAGCGACAAAAGTTGAACATTATTCTATTTTCTTGTGTTGCGTCGCAAGCCCTGTGTGCACGTCTAAGTGAACAAGCGCAACATTTGACACGAATGTCGCCTGTCGCTTGGCTAAGGAGGGCAGCGATTTTCGCCTCATCACACATGTTCCACAGGAAATGAATGGAGAAGGAGCAACGTCGCCTCCCGTGTGTCGAGCCCATAATTGTTCACATACTTGCTGCTGTACTATGTTTGCTACTGGAGGATTGCA
>JBAFTB010000023.1:8685996-8758845 GCA_037177355.1 Melanotaenia trifasciata
GAGATACAAGGTCGGGGAAACTCTTTCTCTTCCGAGAGCTTTTCCTATCTTTTCAGGTGTACCCACCCATTTTTGGAGTTGAAACACCTGGTCCCCCCCCCCCCCCCCCCAATATAAAACTAATTAATTAAAACACATTTCAACATGAAAATATACCATCTTTTCAAGAATTTTATCTATTCATAAACCTGTCACCATACATATCCCCTACATATAGACCTTATTTGGAAAGCACATGCAGTGTATGTTGTGATAACGAAGGCAATTAGAGACAAGAACAGATCAGTGAATTTGACCCTGACTTTCACCAGTGAAATCGAATGCATTTTCACTTTGTCCATCCTCCTACGGATTTTTAGCTACTATCCAATGTGTGTGTGTGTGTGTGTGGGCAGTGTGCAGTGCTCAGATGCTGCTCCCTGCCTCCTCCACATATCCACTGAGTTATGTAAGAACACTAAAGAGTAGCCCATACGGTACTGAGAGACTATTTATAAATCAGTCTAGTGAAAGAACAGTTTACTACCCTGGAGTTGTGTTAACTTTAACATTACAAAATGCTTACTTTTATCACACTTACCTGCTCCACCACCTTTTTTTTTCTGTAATTTGTTTTGCCGCTGCCGCCAAATTGAAACAGAGATTTTGAGGCAGATTATGATACATAGCCAGGTATAAGATAAATACGGGACCAGTATCATCAATACCAATATTGATACCCGTACTTTCTAATAACTGAGTTGGGATGCATCATCAACTTACTAGATCTAAATAAATTTCCATGCCTTAAAGTGTTTTTGTCATTTTTCTTTTGGATTAATAATTAGTTTAAGCCTGTGACAGAATCTCAATCTAAAGGGACACAGACCACCTCTGAAATTTGACTGGTGTCCCCAGGTGTGATCTGGTATAGACATTTAAATTCTAACAAATAGTCTAAACTGACCTTTACCTGGGTAACACTCAAGTGCAAGTGAGTGCATGTAATGTACTTCTATATGTTGTTTTATATCAACACTACTGTGTTGTTGATCTTCTTATTCAGAATCTAATGGAACATTTACATAATATTTTCATCCAGACATGAGTGATAATACTTCTCTGTTCAAACTGTTTACATTTTAAGTAGGAGATGTAAATGCCATGTGAAGAAATACTGATAAAACTACTGATTTAGCTCAAACTACATTACCACTAAAGTATGAAGCTAATGCAACAGTGGTTTAAGACAATGCAATCAGTCTAAGAAAATCATTTGTGGAGAAAAATACTTTTGGCTTTTACAATTTTTGCTTTTCTTTCTATAATGAACTGTGTTTATTTAAAGCCAGAGCGTTACTTTATTCAACAAGAGCTGAAGTTAGGAGGGTTGTGAGAACATTTAACAAGCATACACTGCCCTCGAGTGGCAAAACCCAAAGCATGCACCCTGGAAGTAAGGCCTTGGTTGATAAGTCTTGATATTGAATTCTGCTCATTTTGTACAAATAATCATCTCATTGAAAGAATGATGAATGGGTTGAGCATTTGAACCTTTGCTCAGGTAAATGTAATGCTTTACAAAAGTCTTGAGTCACCCTTTTCTAAATTAAGACATTTCCACTCAGATACCTTCAAGATGGTCCTGCATTGTGTCTCAAAATCCAATGGTACTTTTGAAGAATTATCAAAAGTCAGATAAGATTTCCATTTTATAAGACCTGAAAAAAGCAGCAACAGTCGAAACACAGACCGTCAGAAAATCTAGGATTACTGATCAAGACCATTTTTAAAAATTACAAGAAAATGAAACTTTGTTTGAAGAAAAATGTAAAGATGGCTCAAGACTTCTTAAAATACCACATTCAACAGAACTTTGTACTGTGATATGCTACAGGTAAAAAAATCATAATAAACTACAACGACCAATTTTTAAGCTTAATCATGTTTTTAATTTTCATCAAATGTTCTTTTTCCGTTCTCTTTTGTTTTTAAGTTTAAATTTTACTGTAACTTTTGTCTTAAATTCTTTTATTTTTGTCTTTGAATTCTTTTATTTCTTTTTAAAGTTTGTTTTAATGATTCTTCTGCACCCTATTGTAAAGCTTTTGTTTAATGTAAAGCATTTAATTGTACATTAAATTTGCTATACAAATTTCAATAAAATAAAATAAAGTACATTAAAATAATCACTTACTTTATTTCTAAAATATTAGAAATGATTAATGATGTTTACGAATTTTTTAGAAGAACTTGAATGCATCTTAAGGCTCCCCCTCCTGTTTCTCTTCGGAACTTGATTGGCTGACGCGTACGTCCATCAAAGACCGAACGTCACAGAGTCAGACAGCCGGAGTGAGGGGAACAGGTTGAAAAGAGTCGGAGGTTTGCATAGTCAAATACTGTTGGTTGCAGGTTGTAACCGGACCTAAAACACAAGCTGGTGAGGAGCTGTAGTTTTGGTTTGTTTCCATTTTGTATTATTAAATGCGTCTGCTGCCTTCCCATTAGAGACCTGCTCTCCGACGTATGAAAAATCAATTCCCGCACTCGAGCTTTGCTCAGGCGATTGTTTCTAGCGAGGTATCGCGTTAGTACCTATGTTACCGTTGGCTAGCCGTTCCGTTTTCTCATGATGTTACTCCCAACCATTACAAATATCCTGCAAGTATCTCGACTTAATCAGTTTACTTAATTCATATAATAGTCATTGATACCACACAGACTTAGTGTACCGCTTTATATATCAATGTACTTATTTTTTTATTTTAAAATCCCGAGCAAGAGCAAAATCCTGTGTTGTCAAGCTAGCTTAGCAACGAGAAGCTAAAGTCGTGACTGTTGTGTTGATAACTAATCGGAAAGATTTCTACCGCGCATAATTTTCAGGTAGTTTATTAAACTGTGACTACCTGAAAAAATAAAAACGGCACTGTAAATATTTAACTTGTTGAACATTCAAACAATAGTTTAAGCCACACTTCATCTGTGTGCATATAACACTTTATTGTAGCCCTTTCTGTTTGCTGTTCCTATATCTAAAGCATGTGGCCTAAAACGCTTTAAAAACCTTTTCTTGCTCTAAAGCATTCTATAAACATCTACAGAGCTCACATTATTATACTTTCAACCTTTGGAATTAATGCCTCACATGAGTTCACGTGAGTTAAAACCAACTGAAATAAGTAAATATATCCCTGTAGTGTCACATGATGCTTTCATCCAGTCTGAAACTTTTTTTTTTTTTTTTGCCTCTGTGAACCAAAATGTGTTTCCTTGTTCTCTGTGGTAGTTATGCGAGTTGACACATGGGTTTTTAAAGAAGTATTGCTCTTCCCTGCTACAGGAAGGTCTCAGTGCAGCGTGGGTGCCCAGGGATCCACTGCCTGAGTGTGGAGAGAGGAGCAGTCGAGACCCCAAAGACATGAACCACACCAAGGGTGGCTTGGTTATCTTCACTGCCAACTCGCACTCCTCGAGCCGCGAGTTGGGGAAGAGGATTGCAGAGTGAGTACAACTGATGCATGCAACAGCCACGATGTGGTGCATACTTCTGCAGGCAGCACTTGTTGGTTTTAGGGTCAAGGTTAGCAAGTAAGGAATTTGTTGGAAGTATTTAAGGTCTGAATAAGTGTAGACTAACAATACATTTAATTAATAGAGCACTTTATATGAAACAGGTTATAAATAACAAAAATGAAAGATTAAGTAAATGAGGTGTGGGATGGTGTACCTCCCAAATTTTATTTGTTTTTCTGGAAGGAATTAGGTCAGTTTATGCTGGATATGATCCACACAGCTGTGGATAAGGGCTCATTTGACTGAGATACCAATTCTGCTATCCTCACTGCTCTTTCTAAACTGAATAAGGATCCCTCCCTCTGTGGAAATTGGAGACCCCTGTCACTTTTAAACTCAGAGATTATGCACTAAAGTCCCTGCTTCATGGATTGAGACACTCATGAATAAACTAGTACATCACGACCAGACTGGATTTATATAAATGCGCCAAGCAGCTGAAAACATGCGCAGACTTCTCCATGTGTTTATATTTTTCTAAAGCTATTGAATCTCCATGTGCTGTCCAATCATTTGAAGCTGAAAAAGCCTTTGATAGACTCGGGTAGCACTACCTCTGGCTGGTTTTGGACGCTTTTGGTCTTTGATACTAACTATATTAAGATGATTAAGGTACTCTATTCTAATCCCTCAGCCTTGGTCATTTCAGTCAACATTTTTTCCTCCCCTTTTTCAGTTTCAAGAGTTTCTATATTCTTCTGTAATACTTCACATCTTATATCATTATTCGCGGATGACGTTCTACTATACATAAATAGTGCACCGATGTGTATCCTGATAATAGAGATATTTGAGGCCTTTTTCAGGCTATAAAATTAACTCGACTAAATCTTCTCTGGTGTTCCTCAACTCCTCTCTCGATGCTTCCACTTTGCCAACACATACCGGTGGTTGGCAGCTTAGAATACTTGGGCGTGGATTTCTTCCTCTCCTTGTTTGCCACCTCTAGCAAAAATTTCTAAAATATTATGAACGGGTGAAGGCGGACTTGAAAAGGTGGACGCATCTCCCAGTGTCCTTACAAACATGTGTATCCATAATTAAACACGACACCGTATAAAACCGTAAAAACACAGTATAATAGCAAAGTTTGTTTGGAGTGGGAGATGTCCACGTGTAAAG
The DNA here is from genome assembly GCA_037177355.1 of Melanotaenia trifasciata. Lineage (NCBI taxonomy): Eukaryota > Metazoa > Chordata > Actinopteri > Atheriniformes > Melanotaeniidae > Melanotaenia > Melanotaenia trifasciata. The sequence continues at coordinate 8,690,677 of JBAFTB010000023.1, forward strand.
CTACCTACTATTCAACGCAATAAATGGAATGGAGGTCTTGCTGTTCCTAACTGTGTCCACTATGAGGTGCCTTCTTCTTCCAAGGAGTGGAGTGAGAGACGGGTTAACGTCTTGTCTGATGTCTGTGATGATAAAGGTCTGAGATTGTTTAATGACTTAGGAGCTACTTATGATATCCCAGGTACATCTTTTTTCCTCTATTCACAGTGTGCCCTGGGGTCCTCCCCTTCACACTCACAAGTTACCCATGTTATTAGATGCAGGAGCAGGGTCGAGAGGCTTGGTTTCTGCTCTTTACTCTGTTTCGCAAGACTCCTCTTGTGGACCTCTGGCTATTTATCAGGTGTGGGCCAGAGATCTTGTGATGAAATCTGTTGGTCGACTGTCTAGGACAATCGTTCAGGACTTTGGACCGCCCTAGTCTGCCTCTAGCCTAACTTTAACTTAGTTACCTTAGTTAGCTTAGTTTACCTGTAAAAGCTGTGGAAAATTCTGTTGTTTCTGGTGTAGCAGTTGGTTGTCTGGTGTTAGGTTGGATTGAAGGATCGTTGCATCTATCTGCTGTATCTTTGTCTCCTCTTCCTTTATTTATACTTTCCTTCTTATTTCTCTTCATTATTCTGTGTCTTTTTTGTTCTCTCCGGTCAGGTCCAACAAGATTCCATAATTGTCATAATTCAAAATAAATAAATAAGATGAAATTATCAAGAGGAGCCTTATATCCCTAAAGCTCCCCTTGGTAAATTAAATTTGTTCAGCACAACACAGCAGCTAGACCATCATTCTGCTGCTACAATGCTGGACAGGTTAAGACTGAAGCTGCTCTTGGTCCCTCTGAAATGACTTCATCTGTAAATGTGAGATAGCTTTTACAACAGGCTGGGCAGATCCAGCTTTTTAAACTTGCTGCATGGCATACAGTCGTGACACAGCAGAATGTAATCACTAAAAATAATCCCAGTAAGAACGATGACATCCTGCAGCTCAGTATCAGAATGCAACACACACACACACACACACACACACACACACACACACATTGGTTATGAGATCCTGCAGAGTATTTTTGTTGGAAACGGACAGTTGGTTCTGAAAATATAACGCCCTGATCAGTCATTAAACCCAAAAACTGTGCAAAACTGGCCTAACTACACATGTAAATGTACTGGTGTTAGTTAAAAGAAGAAGAAAAATTACCACATTTCTGCATTTTTTTCCTTTCAGCTAAGAAAAGATAATGAAATGAAAAACATTTTATTAATCCTAGAGGGAAGCTGTAATCTTGTTGTAGATAAAAAAAAAAAAAAAAAAAAAAAAAAAACTAAAAAAAACAATAATTAGAAGATGCTTTGTTGTTTCGGAGGGTGATGGCTGCTGGCAGGAATGATCTCTGGTATAATTCTGTCTTCTATTGGACCTGACGAAGCCTCACACTGAACACACTTTGTTGTTTCTGTCTTGTGTATAAGATCTTCTGAAAAATCCATTATTTTCAGCAGCTTGTGCAGCATGTTTTTCTGGACAGTTGATTCCAGCCGCTCCAGTTATCCTCAGCACAGAACCAGAACCAGAGTTATCCCTAGCACAGAACCAGAGTTATCCCCAGCACAGAACCAGAACCAGAGTTATCCCTAGCACAGAACCAGAACCAGAGTTATCCCCAGCACAGCACCAGAACCAGTTATCCCCAGCACAGCACCAGAACCAGTTATCCCCAGCACAGCACCAGAACCAGTTATCCCCAGCACAGAACCAGAGTTATTCCCAATTCAGAACCAGAGTTATCCCCAGCACAGAACCAGATTTATACCCAGCCTAAAACCAGAACCAGAGTTATTCCCAGCACAGAACTAGAAGCAGAGTTATCCCCAGCACAGAACCAGAGTTATTCCCAATTCAGAACCAGAGTTATCCCTAGCACAGAACCAGAGTTATTCCCAGCAGAGAACCAGAACCAGAGTTATCCCCAGCACAGAACCAGAACCAGAGTTCTTCCCAGCAGAGAACCAGCTTTCTTTATCAGTTTGTTCAGTCTCTTTACGTCTGCGGTTCTGATGCTGCTGCCCCAGCAGATGCTGCAAAGCTGATTGCACTTTCCACAACAAATTTATAGAAGCTATGTAACATCTTGGTGCAGTCACTGAATGATCTTAGCTTCTTTAAGAAGTAGAAACTGCGCCGTCCCTTCATGTAGATGCTTTTGTGTTGCATTTCCAGTCCGTTCTGTTGTCCAGCTGAACTTCAAGGTACATGTATTCCTCCACTATCTTCACCTTTTCTTCAAGGATGTAAACATTGTTTTATGCCTGTTCGTCCCCAAGTAAACAATAGTCTCTTTTGTTTTGTTTGTATTCAAAATTAAGTGATTGTTTCTTCACATCACTGATACACCTCACTACTGCAGAGTAAAGAGTGTTTCTGCATATGACAGGACTGAGTTTTATTGGAAGTCCCTTGTGGTGCTGCAGGGCTGCTGACCACCATCTCAGACACACAACCTTTCAGTCTCACAATCTGTGGACTGTTTGTTAGGTAAAAAACAAACTGTGAGCTGTTCTGTCAAAGACTAATTTACACTGCTCTTCAATGGACAATAAAGTTTAAAAAGTTTTTCTAAGCCTAGTCATAAAGCAAGGTGCTGGTATCCACCTGGAATTTATGTAGCCGCTCACATAACAGAGCAGCTGAATTGTATTTTGAAGTATTAAATTGTATTTACTATGTGAGATGTTAGGACGACTGTCTGTAGTCTTTCGGTTTAGACTGTTGAGATTTTTTAGGTACTGGAACAAGGCAGGATGTTTCCACAGCAGAGGAACTCTAATAAACAACTCAGAATAAAATGCTGATCCTTGCCATGTTATAACATAGTTAATCTAGTTGCATGACAGACTGCAGCGTCCACTGTATTTCATCATGTGTAAAGAAAACAAACTGAAAATCCAACTATAAACACAACTTCTACAAGTTTAGACTGTATAAAGAACCCAGACAGTGTGTTTAGAGGAGACTTGGAGGGTTTGAGATTGCAGCATGTTTGTTATTAATAATTCATTTTCCTCTCATTTGCGCTTTACAGTCCTCTGAGCTGAAATGAACTGTAAGTTGGCGCAACAGTTTTACAGTATTTTCTCTCTTTTAGGCGGTTGGGGGTGGAGCTTGGCAAGGTGCAGGTGTACCAGGAAGCTAACGGAGGTAAGACCACGTGCGATCAGGAATAACTTTGCATGCATGTCTGGATGTTTTGCTTGCTTTATTATATTGTTCCCTCAAATGCTCTCATTGATGTACAGCAGAAGAAATGATAGAAGATGCAAGAAACACTCATGCTTTACACCTTTAGGACACTTGTGGTGCACGCTGTCCATACAAGGGATTTACCTGACATATAAACCCAAGAAAGGAGAAAAAGATGCTTAAATCACGCAACATTCCTTCAGTCAAACAAACTTTTTTTAAATAACAAATTTGTGTCCTCTGGCACCGTCGGTGCCTACCCCAATACAAGCACCCAGAGACCACGATGCCCCCCAAACACTCCCACCCACACTCCACACCTTTACATTCTCAGTCTGGTACATTCAGGTGGATCCTGAAGAATTTGATCACAGATTAACCAAACCAGTAAAATCTTGTCTCGGACTGGTTTCATGCACCAAACACTTTGTGACACATTGTCATCGTCACATTCCTTCTTATGTGTCGGGATGGAGAGGGACAATCATTTCAAGACCCTGCTCTGTAAAACATTAAAGACAGAAATATTATGTAAACACTGCTGGAAATAAAGGAGATTTATTTTAACTCTGGGTGATTAACTGAGTAAGTCTGGATTTCTTAAAGGTTTATTTTTCTGGTTGTTTTCACTCTTTTTAGGAAGTTTTCGCTTATACTTTAAAAACTAATTCAGTTGTTGTTGTTAATAAAGACTAACATCTGGCAGTGGACAACATATTGACTTGCACTGAAACAATAACAGAAGCTTTTCATGACAATTTTCATGCCGTCAGACTAAATCCAAATAAAAAGTAGTCATTGGGGCAGATTTCATGCAGCATAAACACTAAATGCGTCAGAGTAAAATCAGAGCTGCAGCGAGACGTTTAACCTGTAGCTCCTGTGTTTATAGTAAAAGTAGGTCATTGGTTGAGCTTCACATTGTTGGTGCTGTCCACGTTTTGTTATTGCTGGACATACGGCTGAGGTTGGAGCGCATTTTGTTTTCTAATCTCTTTTCTGTGGGAGGCTCATTTTAGGAATGCTGCTGTCTGATTTCCCACAGTGAGAGGGGGCAGGAGGTGGGAATGAAGCTGACGGGCTTTTGCAGGCTTTGTGAGCAGAAAAGTGTCTGAATGTGCACTTTTTAAGTTTCTTTTTTTTTTTTTTTTTTTTGGATCCTGTAATGTTTCCATAGAAACGCGGGTGCAGATCCAGGAGTCGGTGCGAGGCAAAGACGTCTTCGTCATCCAGACCGTGTCCAAGTAAGAAATAAAAAACAAAAGTTTTTCCCTGAAATATCCAGAAACGACATGTTTAGTAAAAACCTTCTGCTCTTCATCCTTTGGCCTCATCAGGGATGTAAACACCACCATCATGGAGATGCTGATCATGGTGTACGCCTGCAGGACATCATGTGCCAGAAGCATCACCGGCGTCCTTCCCTACTTCCCCTACAGCAAGCAGTGTAAGATGAGGAAGAGGGGCTCCATCGTCTCCAAGCTTATCGCCTCTATGATGTGCAAAGCCGGTCAGTAGGAGAAGATTGCTGCCGATGGGTTAATCTGTGAGACGGGAGGACGTGTTGACTTGTTTGTGTTTGTGTAGGCCTCACCCACCTGATCACCATGGACCTCCATCAGAAAGAAATTCAAGGCTTCTTTAACATCCCAGTGGACAATCTGAGAGCCTCTCCGTTCCTGCTGCAGTACATCCAGGAGGAGGTAACAAAAACCACACAAACATGAGGTTTCTAACATTTCGTGTCATTTATTTAATTTAACGGGGAAAATGTTGATATTCAAAGGTGTGGTGTTTTAAGTTTGACTGTACTACCTTGGTTATTATAACTAAGTTGTAAAAATATTTGGTTTGAGTCTCTACATAGGGATAAGCTTTAAAGGAGCACTTTCTGACCTTAAATATGTGTTTCTGACTTGTTTTGATGGCACAGTGACAATTATGTACATTCCTGAAGCCGTTACCCTGCAGCATCCCGAAGGTGGGAAACCGCAGATAAAAAAGTCAACATCAGACTGACTTTGACTGGCTGGAGAAGCTCAGAAAAGAGACAGGATGCAAGATGGGTGCTGAATTAGCCGTCGTTAGGGGGCACCTCGCTGAGAAAATGTGGGACTAAGGAAGAAAATAACAATTTATATTAGGGCTGGGCAATAAATTCATTTTATTGATTGTTTAGAATTTGTAGTTTGACTATTTGTTTTTATGAAAATCGTGTTTTTTTTTTTTTCTTTTTAAAGCCCCACTCCTGAACTTTGACAAGTCTGGAGTTTTAAAATATTTTCTATCTTACAAAATCTGACTTTTCAATGCTCAAATTTCCAGGTTTCCTTCTTGGTTTATGTAATGGCTCTAAAATGGGTATGACAAATGTAATGTGTTGATGCAATCACACCTAAATGGTGTTTTACTAAACAAAATTTTTAAAAGCTCACCAATGTTTATATTTATCTACTTCCGGCTCTCTGCGAAAGCAGACGCTTTTTCTTCTCCTCCCTCCTCCCACTCTGCCCTGCTACTTGTCCTGTTATTTCTGAGCCTCTCTCTGCATTTCTTTTCCAAAACTCAAATCTTGAACTATGGATTTGATCAGTTGGTCCCTAAATGCAATCGACCAAGTTAATTCGAACCGGAAAACAGGCGTAGGGGCGCCTGCTTGTCCTGGCGGAACGTTTTCGGAACTGTTCTGGTTTTGTTCTCTAAGAAAGAGCCATTTGCATCTACTTGGCTTGGGTTCACATACATGGCAGCTTCTATATTTGTGCTACCATTTCTATTACAGTGTCTCTGAAAAGCTTTAAAGCTGCAGAACACAGTACACAGTGTTGAAGTAGTTACCTGTAGAGCAGTCATCGCTGCACCTGAGACCCCAGGATCCCCTGATTTCTCTCTACACTGAGTTAACAAGCCTGCATTCATTTCCAGCAGCCATCCATTGTTCTTTATAAGGATTAGGGGGGAATAAAGGTGTAAAAGTGAAGAAAAAAAGCAATTAAACCCTAAATCTGTTATTTGGTAGTTGTTGTGAAGTTTGTAATCCTGATTTAATCCTACCCTCTGATGAACCCTCAGATCCCCGACTACAGAAATGCTGTAATTGTTGCCAAATCTCCAGCTTCAGCCAAAAGGTAAAGCTCTCCTCCATCACTGCAGCATATCTTCAGTTTCCTGCTCTTCAGTCATAACCTTGTCATTAGGTTTTAAGTTACATGTGAAACCTTTAAAGCCTGACTCAAGACATAATGGGATGTAAAATAGCCATTTGGCTGCCTGGTACATTTACAGTAATGTCTAATAGTGTACATCGTCCCTGTCCAGTGAACCGATGAAATAAATGGGTTGAAAATTCTCATTTTTGTAAAATCTGACCCTTTAACAAAATATGAAAAAGTAATAAATAATTTGCATATATTTAACACTATATTATTGTAGTACAAAAAGTATCCACCAGGGGGCAGACAAGTATTGGTTTGTGGTAAACAGTGTTTTTACCATAAAACAATGCAAAAGGTCTCGGAAATTGTACAAATCACATGATACACACAATGTTAAAAGGTTAACTATGAACTTCTACTGGTTCCCTCACGTCTTGTTTGAACTTAATATTTTCTGTTTGGTAGATGTTTGTTTTTGTACCTTATGAGGATAAAGGTTCAGATAAACCGTCTTCTCCATCTGCAGGGCTCAGTCGTTTGCTGAGCGGCTGCGTCTGGGCATCGCAGTGATCCACGGAGAAGCTCAGGACGCGGAGTCGGACCAGGTGGACGGGCGACATTCCCCACCCACCGTTAAGACCACTGGAGCCATTCACCCTAGCATGGAGATACCATGTAAAGCCCAAACATAGACGGTCTCGTAATGAGTTTTATTGACTGCTGTTCCACTGATGTCAAACATCTCATTTGTTTCCAGTGTTGATCCCTAAAGAGAAGCCTCCCATCACTGTGGTCGGAGATGTAGGAGGACGCATCGCCATCATAGTGGTGAGTTAACCCAGAATCACTCGGGCCTCGTTCGCAGCTTGGTAACGGTTACAGATTTCAACATGTAAAGACTTTACACATCAGAAACTGCACAAACGTTCCTACAGATTTTTTTCTTCATCCTCACAGATGTGATAATTCTGTTCAGAAAGACTCTGGTTCATGGTGTTAAATGCATGAGCACACGTTGCCCAGATACTCAAACCAAACTAGATTTACACACAGATTAGCTGATGCGTCCATGTGCAGTTAGAGGACGCGTTCACACCAGACCTTCTGATTTGAAGCCTAGTTCGTTTGCTGGGTAAGTCCTGCAACCCAGAAGGGTTAACCAGCTGATTCATCACCACGTTGGACCTTTTTATTTATGTTGTCATCTTTTTAAATTTCTGTTTAGTCTTTAAAGACTCCTCCTTCCCTCTGTAACCTTGTGATGTTTTCCAACAAGCTTCAGGAAAAGTTGGGATAGAACATATGAGATAATTCTGGCTGAACCCAGTAAAAGCCGTCACCACATCACAGAGCTTTAACTGGTTAAGTGTTGATGGCGTGTTCGTTCTGCAGGATGACATCATCGACGACGTGGACAGCTTTGTGGCAGCAGCAGAGACCCTGAAGGAAAGAGGAGCCTACAAAATCTTCGTCATGGCAACGCACGGCCTCCTCTCCTCCGAGGCGCCCAGGTTCATAGAGGAGTCGGCCATCGATGAGGTGAGCGCACACTCGCCTGAAACGTTTCCTGTCCTCACTCCTCTACTCCTCCTCATCCTCTCGTATCGTCTCCTCAGGTGGTGGTGACCAACACGATTCCTCACGAGCTGCAGAAGCTCCAGTGTCCAAAGATCAAAACCGTTGACATCAGCATGATCCTGTCGGAGGCCATCCGCCGCATCCACAACGGAGAGTCCATGTCCTACCTGTTCCGCAACATCGGAGTGGATGACTGAACCACGCCACATCAACGGCCTCATCTTTGTCTTCATCATGTTCATATAAAGACACTCGCTCCTCTCTCACACTCACCATTAAATCCAGTTTTTACCCTGGGAGCAGGTCTGGATCTGTGGTTCCTGTCACCTCCACATAAAAACAAACACATCCATGTCTCTACATTTGTGGGGACCATTTCTTAGACTTCACCTCGACCTCAACTACCACGATTAAATATGTAACTTTAACCCGAATCTAACGAGCATATTGAGCTTCTGGTTCTTAAATCCCCACAAATATAGTAAAACACCCTTTTATGCAAACACAAAACTCTTCTTTCTCAGATAAATACAAGAAATGTTTGTCTGCTCAAACTGACACATAAATGTGTGACTGGAAGCACAACAGATGAAATCCGACCCTTTCCAGTGAGTTTAAACTCAGCACACACACATAATGAATGCTTATTTTAACAAAGTGGTCGGTTTCATAGCTGAACACACACTTTGTCTCTGATCTATGTCCTTAAAACAGTGAACACCTCAGTCACCTGCATCCTTCTGCTTTTTATCTCCATAAAGATATTGTTTAGTCTTTGTGTTCGTACATATTCGTGCTGAATGTCTCTTTCGGGTATTACTTGTACATGAGATTGTACTGCAAGAGCGCCAGTGCCTTCTGCAGGAAACGCAACACACAGGCCTTCGTCGTGTCAGATGGTGATACATTCATAGTTTAAAACCTGGTTTGTGAGCGCATGTTTGGATCCAAATCTGTGTTTTGTTCATTTATGTGTTGTCTAAATCTGATGGGGAGTGATATTTAGGTTAGACTCCCACCTTTTAGCCATGTCCGTGTAGCTGCCATCGTTGGAAGATGCCACACTGGTGTCAGATGTACTAATGGTTTAGTTTAAACTGGAATTAACAGAAAATATCTCGTAAAGTTAAGGGCAGCCATTTATGATAATGTGCCATCATTAGTGCTTCCTCATATTTTAATATTTGGTCATGCCACAAACACACACCCATGCCTTGTCAGCTAGAAGGTTCTGGATCAGAGAAGCTCGATTTTTGCTTTGAGTTTCTTGGTCAGAAGTAGAGTTGTTCCTCATCACATGGAGAAAATTCATCTTTAGAGATCGTTTGTTTTAACACGACTTCCAGAAGAGTCCCAAACTGTGGCTGCAGCAGCAACTTTCTGACGAGCTGTATTTGACTGAAGCAGGTCTTTGTCACTTTGCCAGATGTTCCAAATAAATGTTTTTGTATTTATTTTCAGGACTTAATATGAATAAATATGACCTGTACCAATACAAAAAACATTCTGCTGTGGTTTATTTGCTCATGCGAGTATTTTCCTTCCAGAGAAGCCAATAGATATAAAACAGGTATTCACACTCATGGCTACTTTATTGGGTACATCTGATCAATTAATGGATATCTAATCAGGCTGCAGTGGCACGGCAGCAACTCGACACATTTAGCCACGCCATGTTTTTAGTTTACGTTTCCAATTTTATGTTTCTATATAAATATATATATTCTAAATTCATTCATTGAAACATTTAGAGGTGAAACTCAAAATTTGAATATTGTACAAAACCATTTTTATCAGTAATCAAACTTAAAAAGTTAAACTGCTATACAGACTCATTATATGCAAAGTGAGAGATTTCAATAATTTGTTCTTTGTGACAATTAGAGTTTACAGTTTATAAAAACCCAAAAATCTAAATCTTAGAAAATTGGAGTAGTGTGAAAAGGTTCAGTGTTGGAGCCTCTAAGTGCCACTCTGATCTAATTAATCCAAAACACTGGCGAAGGACTCCAATGCATTTAAATGGTCTCTATTTCTGTAGAATTCACCATCATGGAGAAAGCTGCTGACCAGACAGCTGCGCAGAAAACCATCATTGACTACCTCCACAAGGAGGGAAAGCCTCAAAAGGTAATTGAGTAACCCTGCTTTACGTCCACAGTGTAGCATCTTCTCATGGCTACTTCCAGCAGGATAATGCACCGTGTCACAAACCTCAATCATCACCTGCTTTCTTGAACATGGCAGTAAGCTGACTGGACTCCAATGGCCTCCACAGTCACCAGATCTCAATCCAAGAAAAATTCAAAGACATTCAAACTTGAAGAAAACAGAATATGAGAGTTAAACAGGTTTTTTTTTTCTTTAGTTCAACATGTTATGTTTTATTAATTAATGCTGACAGACATGTATTGGTCCAGATAAACAAAGTAGCATCAGCTGGAGAACAGAAGCAGGCAGAGAGGGAAGTCTGTTTCAGACCTGACGCCCACTCAGTGATCTGCACCCGTCTGTGGCCGTTCAACCAGTAAACCACAGGACTCCTTTCTCATATTTTCATTCACTATGTGAGAAAAGTGATGCCATGAGGTGGGGGGGAGGGGGGCAGTTATATTGCAGTAAAATAGAAAGAAAAAAAAAGAATAAAATGTCACAAACTACATCATTTAGTTTACATTTAACACTGCATCCCAACTCTGAAAACAGGAAATTTGTTCTTAGACTTGAGCTGTGTGTTTAAAGATTGGTTGCCAATGGTTACAGGACTGGTTTCTGCCAGATCCTAGTTTGTATTCCCACTCAAACTATCAAGAATTGCGCTTTGACAGTCAACAAGATTTCTAGGTTGTAGCACTTGAAGAAATCTGAGTTCAGTCCAAAGGGATCCAGATGCAGAGATGCCAGGCTAAGCATGTGCAAGCAAATCTCATAATAGCACATTTTAATGGATGAAACTGGTGTTTTGTTTTCCGGTTGATGGGCTGCTGAGTAATCATCTTTCTTGCATTGAATGCTGCCTTCAAACTCAACTCATGACTCATATTTGTAGATCATTATCAGGCAGTAAACCCTGTCACCCACACAAGCAAAGCTGCTCAGAGGCGGTCAGTCCCGGTGGAAAGAACCGATGCAGCATCATGGCGAAAGGCACCAGCCTCACCTGTAATCACTGGCAAACACCCTGAAAACACAAGTAACGACATTCACCATTCCTTATTTTATTTTTCCTTTTATACAGACATGATCGAACAGGCAGACATGATAATAAACAACCGACAGCTCCAATGAGAACACATGTAAAGGCTTCGTAGAGGCAAAAGCAGCAAGTTAACTAATCATTAAAAAGGCAAACTGATCACTAACTGCGTTCCAACATTAAAAACCTACAGTGACCAGGAATCCATTTGGTGATACAACAGCTATAGCACAGCTCACATCATTTCAACATCAAGATGACATGGTAATAAAAAACTCACAAAATTAAAAATATTCAAAGTGAGTTGCTTTATGGCTGATTTTCATTCCATTTATAAAAACAAAATGAACATTGCAGGGATCCTTGTTCCTATCCAGTAGAAAGACTGCCTAAACATACGGCAAATTCTTTATTTTTTAACAAATACTTCTTGTAAATTTTTTTAAATGAAACTATTAATACGTGTAGAGACTCTCCTGGTAAGTCTAAAAGATGAGCTTCACATTTCTGTATTTGACTATATTTCCAACAATTCTTAGCTCCAAAGTGTCACCACAAATACACAAACACTACAAACTTCCTGTAGCTCATAATACAGCTTCAGATTCACCTCAGCTCAGAAGCACCGTGGAGCTTTTTAGAGCAAATAAGTGCAACATTTAATTTTGATGAACCCACAAATTTGTGAAAAGTATTTGGGATTTAAAACATAAAAACAATATACCTTTAATCTTTTATAATATTAACAAACAATCAAAATAACAAAAATAAAAAAAAAATCAGACAATCATGGCTGGTTAGAACAAACAAAAAAGGCCTAATTAGATTTTTATTTCTGGATTGTTCTATATTATTAATATTTTCAAGTAATGTGACCTAATCAGAGCTTGCCAGCAAGCTGTATTCTCTTAATAAAAACAAATGAACTCATAATAAAAACCGGCTGCGTTGACTACAGCAACACCATTTGTCAGTTCAGGATTTTGTTCCCCGTGTGTGAAAACTGTCTCTCTGAGCACCATTTTGCCATCCACATAAATAAATCACCACTGGATAATTTTAACATCAGAACAGTTAAATATATATTCATATAAACTGTACTGTAACAGCTGTGTGACGTAGCCAATTAGTCTATTCTTAGCAAATCACAACTATTCTTTCATCGGCTAATTTGAGAAACTGTTAAAGAAAAAAAAAACTAAGTGACACTTTTACCGACTGTCTTCCAGTTGAAGGTTTTCTAAAAACTGCTAGCAACGTATTGCAACAAATATGATGATTACATTTGAACAAACAATGGATATGCTTGATACACCCCAGCATTTTCCTGAAAGTCATCTGACATTTAAGCAACACTTGTGTTTGCGGCATGTTAAAAAGGTGTGTATCACTAACGTAAGCTCATGTTGTAATAATACTGGCACAGGGAACCCTCTATTTTTCTATAATGCAAGAGATGTAGAGTGTGTTTACATGCACACAATTTTCTGAGTAAGAAAGGAGTTTCTACACAACCATTCCTTGGAGGCTAAACTATCCTGTTACGTTAGCATAAAGAAGATTCAGTATACACTAACACAGAAAAAAAAAAACTAAAAAAAAAAACCCACAAAACTGATGAATATTTTAGAGACTGTCATTTGTTTCAAGTGTAGTTCATAATTTTGAGGGGACAAAAGGTTAATTTAGCTAATATTAATGGCTACCGGCAACTATATCTTGCCAACAAACTAACCCTGGTTAGATATTAGCACTAAGTTTTCAGAAGTTAGCTAGCCCCACTACTACTAAGTAGTATGATGTTGAAGAAACTAAATTAAAAATAAATTAATCTCATTAAAGGAATATTCATTTTTTTTTATTTATTTAACATTTTAATGGAGTTGTGTAAATCTACAGGCTAACAAGCTAACCACAGTTAGCCGTAATTTTTTTTAAGGAATATTTCTTTTTTTTCCTTTAATGGGGTTGTGTGAACATTTAGCTGTTAGCAGTCAGTTATTTTAAGTTGAAAAGACTCATTGCTGCTAACTAGTATACGAGGTATTAAATACAAAATGAGAAGTAAAATTAATTTGTTTAAAGGGATATTCCTTTATTTTCTAATAAGGTTGTGTAGCTAACAAGCTAACTCCAGTTATTAAGAGTATTAAGATAAGTGAAATACATCTGTTTAGAGGGAGTTTTTCTGTTTTGTTTTTTTTTTCTTTTCTCTTTTTAATGGGGCTGTGATGCTTATTAGTAGGCTAAGAAAAAGACAGAAGTCAGAGTATTCTCTGTTTGGAGAAGAAAGGAATTCTGATGAGGGCGTCAAGCTAGCAGATACTAAAAACATGAGAAAGAAAATAGTGAATTTTCTCAACGTACAACAACTCAAACCGTGTAAATTCGTAGCTGCTTAAACAAAAATGCTATATTTAGATTTTTAGACCTGGTTCTCCACATTGAGAATGCAGTGACTGGTGTCTACTGCATGAACGCACAAATCCACTTCAAAACTTCAAAAAGGTAATAAATTTAAATAAGAAATTCAAGAACTTATTACCTTTTGCTTTCATAATTACATATTTAAGTCAGGCCAAAAAGACTAGGTTGTTTTCCATTTGATTAATATTAGTACACTAAAATAAAAACAGAAATGCATGTTTTTGGTGTTAAACGTTCAGCAAGGGGCCACATTTTAAGTTGCAATAACTGCATATAAAAGTTAAGGCAACTGGGGGGAAATGTTATATTGACCCACCAGTCCTTTCCTCATAGTTATACAGAGCATCAATTACTAATTAACAATACACTTAGTCATACAGTTTGTTATGAAAAATGATTTATTACTGCTTCTCTTTTTCATTTTTTTGGTGTTGTTTTCAATTTTTAACAAATAGTTTTATATATAATTATGATTCTTTAAAACTAGATCCAAGCACCCTTTTGGACATGCTCAACCAATTATATATATATATATATTTTTTTTTATTTAGAAAGTCTCTAAGAGATGCTTCTAAATGTAGAAATCAACTGAATGTTCTTTGCTTACTAATAAAACTCTAGCTGGGCATTCAAACATGCTCGATTTAAGATAACACATTTCTAAAACCTGAAAGCAGTCTATCCTTGCACCAGCTTAAGATTAAATTACATTAACAGGATGACTAGCTGGAGGTTGATGTGCATGTAAACCCACAGATACTGTAGTAAACACCATTATATACCATTTGAAGCTTTGTAAGCACAGAATAGACTATTCACACCCTGTTTGCCATTGATGTAGATAGAAAAGAGATGAAACAGACTGAGGAATACTGAACCATTCCCTCCACAATGAGGCGTCACTGCACTGCCTTATTTTCAGATAGGATCCACTAAACTGTTCCAGCCACTTAAACAGTTTTAAATAAACGTAGAAAGTACTGTATATACAAACGTTGCGCCTCACCAGTTCAGACCTGAAAAAGCACGTCTCTGCCTGATTCCTTCCACCGCTTGAAGACTTATGCTGGACAAGTGAAACCACAGTCTGGGGTTTCTGGGGGCTCTCTGCAGTTTCACAGTTTTAGATCAGGAATTTGTCGTCTTTGTTTCATAGTTTTTATTACTTAACTATCTGTCGAGTGGTGGCTGTTTTCCTTTTCCAAGTTTTGTTGGATGTTGCTGTCAAGGGTTCCTCTTCTTTCTCCGCACAGTCGCTACAAATGAGGCGACCATCCGTAAGATCAATACAATAGAACAAAAAACTGGTCCTCTTCATCAGGATCCCCCCCCCACCAAAAGAAAAGAAAAAAACATAAACATTGTTCAGAGACCCCTGCATTAAAAAAGAACAACAATAATAATTGGTCCTTCTAGGTTTGTTCTATTTTACTCTGCATTCATGCCCTCAGTCAGTCTATAAAGCACTTTGTGACAAGCCTGGTTATTAAAAGCGCTTTTTGTGAAATAAATTTGAATCAGAGATCGAGCCTGGTAAAATACTGTTGATGAGGAGAGGAAAAAAAACTGTTTTGATTGTGATTACTATGTTGATTGCCAAGCTGGTTGACAGGAAGACACACAAGGAGGATTCTGGATATTGCAGACGGATCATCCCGGGATTGGTCATTTACTGGTAGAGGACTTAAACCACTGGCTTTCGTCTTCGAATGCCACCCTCCTCGGCTCCTTTTTTTGTTTGTTTTGTTTTTTACAGCTGTCATGTTATTCTTTTTCCCCTCCGCTACCTGTCCGTGCAGTGAATGGTTGATAGGAATATAATACAGCCCTGGTCGAAATGAAGGCGGCGCTCCTCCTCTTCGAGTAACACACAGGAGGTAGGAAGTAGCAGCAGTCTAGGATGGTTTGGGGGTCTTCAAGGCATCCACTTTGGTCTCCAAGTCTGTAATCTGTGGAAACAATATGATGGAGGATAGATTATGTATACTTTTTCTATGGCACTGAGGTGGTGAGTTGTAAAACACAGAGGTTAGCAAACATGAAGAAAACTGATGAACAAAAAACAGTTAACTGGTCTTTCTGAATAAAATAAACAATCTAGCCAAGTTATAGCTCGTTGTTAAAAGCTGCAGGAGCACATCAACCTGTGGACATGACAAACCCACAAACCACAGCTGTGTATGTAGTCAAAACACACATCTCATATGATTAAACTCTGCATGCAGCTTTTTTCTGCTCAAAATACAACCCCTTCTTCTTCTCCCCTCCTAAAACCTTCATATATATCTAATGCTACCACAGCTTTTTTTAATTGAAATCTTTTTAAGGCCTGTTTTGTCTTCAAGGAACTTCTTCTAGGTGTTGGTGGGATGATTGTGTTGGTGAAAGTTTACTTCCAGTTCAGCTTTAATTGTTTGATGATTGACCTCACACAGCACTTCACTCTTTGTTATAAGAATTCATTGTTGCGTCATGGACTGTGAGTCCAAAAGCTGCACCAAATCATAACATGTCCACCTCGGTGCTTCATACCAGGCATGATATGCTTCTCCTAAAACAAATACTACAAACTTTTGTCATGCAGCAAACATGCATGGTGATTAAGGCACAATAACAACTACACCCACCAGCCACTTTATTAGGTACACCTATTCAATCGCTTGTTAAAAAAAATAGCTAATCAGTCGATCCCATGATAGCAACTCAGCGTATTTAGTCATAAAGAGGTTTGAGATAAAGAGGTTTGAGATGATAGAAAGGCAGCAGGAAGTCAAATGTTCTAACCAAGGTCTGGAGAATAGCAACATATAAGTGGTGGGACTTGAATTAATTAGAGGCTTTGTTATGAATTTACTTTGATTACTCACATTTTAATTGCATAATATCTGCCCCCAAAAAGCAATATTTTTAATTTAAATTCATTTTAGTGGACGACTGAATCAAATAATAGACAAAGACATTAACATTGTGAAGTCAAGCTCAAGTAATGGCTGGAAAAATACAAAACAGAAGAAAAAGAAATAAAAAATATCTCTGGCCAAAAATGGAACTGACCTAAACTTAAAGTGTCATTTTACGTACTTTAACTAAGAGCTCCAGTTGTTCTCTGATTATCAACATGTTACAGTACTTTTAACTTTTTAAATTGCCCACACTCTTCATTAATAGGCATTAATATCTGACAGTAAGCCAGGGCAGGATCAGCCAGCAGCAGCTTTGCATCTTTCATTATTCTCTAGCAGAGTCTCCTGCTCTCACTGCAGCTGTTGAGTGCTGTAGGATGAGGGAGGAGCCTGCGGCAGCACCTGCTGCTCATTGAGAAGAATAAACTTTCCATACTTTCACGCCTGTCTATAAAAGTCTCCAATAACACCGACTCACAACTCTAATAATGTATTTTAGAGGGGTCTGAAAAGTCGCTAAATATAGCAGCAAAGTAGCCAAGTTAGCGGCACTGTTAGCCGAACTCTGACGTGTGCATCAGTGTAACAGGAACTCGTGCACGGACAGATGTCCTGTGTTGTTTGAAATGCAAACTGCAATTAAATGTAATTTTTTGTAAAACACGTGATATGTTATTTGTATGACTGCGTGTTAGGATGGCTGCTTTGCCATGCATCATCGCGCCCACAGGAGCGTTTGGCTCCAACAAAACCAGCTATCTCCCTCCTTTTTCCGTCTGTTCTGGTCCGGAAGCAACATTTCTGTGGCGGTTTATTAACCGTGCTGCTCTGCTTTGGTCTTTTGTCTGGGAAAACTCTGGCAAAAACAGTTGTTGAAACTTTTCTGCTTTTACCTCCAAACCGAGCTCGGGAGGCGGAGGACAGGTGATTCCTCCTGGGTGAAGCAGCAGCTAGCTTCTGCGTGAACTCCCTTCATTTAACCCAGTAGTGGTGAAGCAGACACGGGACTCTGCTGGAACTAGCAGAGCTGGCGTGTTTATTGCTAAAGCTGGTAGCAAAACAATCACCACTAAACAGACAGTTTCTCTCAGCTAACCTTTCAGCTCCGACCCAGGTGACGTGCTGTCTTTCGCTCTCTTTTTGCTGCATTTAACACAGCGCTGTAAACAGCACCACGTCTGCACATTGATGCATAACTCTTAAAATCAGCTTCTTTTCTTAATCAATATAATCTGGCGGGCCAGGTGTTATTGGCGGTGGGCCAATTTTGGCCCGTGGGCCGCCCATTGCAAACCACTGGTGTGGACAATATTTTCTTGGCCCACTTTGGGTCCCTTAGTGCCAACATGGCCTGGTTTAACCACCACAGTCTACCTGAATATTGTTGCTGACCATGTCCATCCCTTCTGATGCTACACTGTGGTATTCTCATCATTGATGTGCAGCAACTGTGTGATGCTGTCATGTCAATATAGATAAAATCTCTGAGGAGTGTTTACAACACCTTGTTGAATCTGACACCAACAATTAAGGGTTTTCTGAAGGGAAACAGTTCTAGTTCTAGCAAGGTGGACCTGATAAAGTAGCTGCTGAGTGTATATTATGGCCCAACAGCAACTCCATCAATCAACCCCTTTTTGATTTAATAGAACATAATATTCCAAAATCCCTTATCTTTACCAGCTTGTTTGCAAAGGTCATCTGAATACATTTGAGACATCTTTTTGTATGTAACCTTTCACTGCTGTGCTAATTTTTCTAGGGCATCCTGTCCAGGAAGTTAATCCAGCCGTAGAATATTTTATTCATATTTTTTGTAATAATTTGCAGATCTTTTCAAACCCTTTACCTAACAGGTAACGTCATCATTTTTAAAAACAGGAAAAACAATCAAGTTTCTTTGACAAGAGACAAACATACCCAATGCTAGACATCAGCTAGACATGCCTCTGACTGGCTAATTATTTCCTTTGACTAATCAATTTTCCAACTGAGAAATCAATCTTTCATGTCACAAGGCCGGATGAGTTTTTTGACCTAAAAGAGTGGAGAGATTTAAAGGTCTGGGCCCAGTAAAAGGCAGAGGCTCGCCTGCTTTACAAGCCAAACTGTCTGGTGTGAAACCCGACAGTCTGGCTTCAGCTCAACAGAGTGTTATGTAATGACCAGTGTGCTGGAGATGGATAAATGGCCCACCTTCTCCTGCAGGTTGTCCGTCTCCTCTTTGTGTGTCGCCTCGCTCTCCTCTTGTACACGACGCTGAGCCGTCTCTTTCTTCAAAAACTCGATCTCCCTATAAATGCCACATATGCATATTCAATCATTGTAAAAAAAAAACAAAAAAACTAGGCTCTCTTTTAATTCTGAGGGTTTATATAGAAAACATAACATTAAATCATCTGGTCTTTACAAGCAAACCTCAGACAAACTGGAACTGCATAAATTATGCAGAGCCATTATTCTGATGAAAACAATACTGCTGATCTAATGATGTTTGATTAACTGGCCATCATCAGTATGAGCTCCTCTACAAAAGTAAAAGTTTGGGGAGGTTGCTGCATGTGTTTGAGCTACATCTCAGGCTCTCCAGACCTCAGTTAGCATGTTACACGTTAAAGTTCATGACAGTACAATTAGAAATTTGACTGGAAGGGTTACAAGAGAAAGCCTCTTTATTTCTTTTTTTAAAATTCAGCATCCATCTTGCATCCTGCCTCTTCTCTCCAGCCAGTAAAAGTCATCCAGTTGCTATCATGTGAGGTGATGCTGTAAAGTGATGCAGCCTCTAGGGGAAAAAAAGTTTGGTTTCTCAGCCCCGAGATGCTGCAGAGCAACAATGGCTGCAGGAATGTAGATAATAAATGTCAGTGTACCGTTAACACGTGTGAAGCACATAGTTTTCAGAACTATATGCTAGTCAGAAAGTAACATAGTGCTACTTTAATAGAGATATAAATGAGATAATAGCAGCAGTGGCACCTGTGTGGTAACTTAGGCGGAGGCAGCCACAGCTCTTAGGTAGAAACTTTTGTTTTTGCTTTGATTGTTCTGAACATCCTTCCAGATGGTAACAATTCCAACATGTAGTGGTCGGTATGGGCGATGTATTTCTTTTTGAGTTTGTTTAGATGTTATTTAGTCTGGGAAACTCCAACTGGATGATGCATTGCGCCGCCGTCACCACATGATGTTCTGTGGCAGTGCGGCTGGCAAACCACACCGTGGTACTGTTAAAGTCTGGATAGACGCCGGTGCTTCTACTGAAGTTGAGGAGTAGTTTCAGAGGTAGTCTGGCCCACTTCCCTCTTATCAGAAAGAAAAATCATTGTTGAGGTGTTTTTTTTTAACAAATTCCCAGGAACCCTCCACCTCCTCCACCATCTCCCCATGTCTGAGGTCAGGGGTGTGTGCTGGTGGAGGTGTTGAGGACCAGGTCTCGATCACCATAAATCAGGCCCGTTATTGGCGAATCAGATGATCGTGCTTGATGGGTGATCATGAACTCTAGAGTTAAATGTCTGACAGCTAAAACTGGACTGAAACTGGGTCATGAAACAGGACAACAGCAAATCTACAAAATAATGAGTGAAAAAGAAACAAATCAAGGCGTTTTAATGACTTTTGGTTTAGTTTTTACTAATTAAACAGAGTAATATGTCATGTGTTGTTTATCTGCGGTTGCTTTGTCCTTATTGTAAGGCCCTGAAAGGACCAGCTGATTTTTTAACTTTTTATTTGTAAAACCTTGGAACTGATACAAGTTTTTCTTTTTTAAAGTTATTTACTCCCCTTTACCATTTATTTTCCCCCTCATTTCCTTACTTTTGCTGGTATTCTTTAATCATTCTCTTGGCTTTGCTGTATTTCCTCTCTAGGGTTTGGTACTGAGCCTGGGTTTCCTTCAGGTGTTCATCCACGGCCTGAAAACACATACTCAGTGTCACTAAATGAGTTTTGAGCCGAGAACATACTATAGAGAACACAGAGAATAAAACAACTTCATCCTTTCGTGGTCAGTGGCTGCCTCCTGGATTTTTAAAGTTCATTCTTGAAGGAATTACCTTACACAGGGACTGTGCCTCCATCCAGTAGCCCTCAAGTTTCTCCATCCTCTCTTTGCTGTCTCGGATGTTTTGCTCCAACTGAGCACGCTCCATCCGCCAACGCAGCTTATCCTGCTCAGCATGAGCAAGCTGGAGGCGACGGGGTCAGAGTGGGAGAGAGGAGGTGGGATGTGGGAGGTAGAATCAGCATTTAATCGTCATGGAGAACAAGAGGAATAATACTGGGCTTGTGGACATATTCTCTGCAACGATAACTCGACGTTGCTGAGATTTTTACTTCTGCAAGCAAAAGGGAACTGAATGCTACGTGTGCTCACCTTCCTCTTCAGTAGCTGGATCTCTGCCTGCGTTACAGCATGTTTGATCTGGAGCTACAGAGACAGACAGTTGAAAACAATCTGAAATATTTTGGGGGGACTGGAAGAGTTAAAAGTGGAAAATGGATGAAGTATGACGGAGATTAACCTCCTTGTATTTGTGGGCCAGTTTCTCAGGGTCCAGTTCCACAGGGGACAGCATGTCCTGGTTCTCGGCAAGGTCAAAAACCTCGATGGAGTTTGGAAACATTGGGCTCATCTCCTCCTCCTCATCGGTTGCATATTCACCAGTCTGAAAGATAATTAGACTTATTTATACAGTACTACGCACATGTCTTTAGCTAATCTTCATTTTATTGCATATTTCCAGGAAGATTTTTTTCTTCTTCTTTATTTCGAACTATAAATTAAAAACAAAATAAATTAAAAAACAAAAACAAGCTTTCAAAGTTCAAAAAGGCTTTTAGAAGAAGTTACTGACACTTTCACAGCATGTCTGAATAATATTACACATTATGTCCTCTTACAACATCACTGACACAACACACACACAATAAATCATAATATACAATATACTGAGCTTTCAACCGATTTCATTATTAGCTTCATATCCTTTAAGTATCTCATCTTTTATCTTTTAAATTTTCCTATTGATTGACATGTTTTTATATCCTCACTACAGCTGTTCCAGAGTTAAACTCCTCTCGTATAAATACAATGAAGTTTAGCTTTTGTTCTCACAGCTGGTTTTATGAACATGTATGTTCCTCTCAGGCTGAATTTACTCTCCCTTAACTGGAAAAGTTTTGGATACCGTCAGGTAATTGATAAATGGATTTAAGTGGATGCTACAGTTTATGTATACATGTAGAAAAATAAAATAAAAAAAGCTTGTTTGTGCAATAATAAAAGTCCATATTTGGCTTTAAGACTTTCATTTAACACAATTTGAACCTCTGAGAGAATCTTTCTTGTCATTTCCTTAGAAACAGTTCTCCAGGGTTCATGAAGGACGTTCTAAAGGCCATGTGTCTGCGTAGATTCTTAGTCATCCAGATCATGTTAATCCTTCAGTGCTTGTGAGGCACAACTGGACTTCTAGGAAAAGGAGTCCAGTTGGGATTTTCAAAGCTCTTCGTTGGCGGCCTTTTATTCTGTTCTCTGTCCAGATGACCCCACCATGATTCAGTAATGCTGAAATCTGGGTTCTGGGGAGGATCCATCCCTCCTTCAGACCTGTTGTTACTGGTTTTCAGCTCAGGTCTTGGGTCATGTGGCACAGCTCAGCCTTTTCTCCCCGTTTCCCTTCCTTCAGGATGGCTTCTTAACATCTCTCAAACCCTTGTGAGGTCCTTTCTGGATTTCTTAAGGACATCACTGTCAGATACAATTCACCGCCATAGCTGATTCATTTTTATTTACTATGCCTTTTAGGACCTTATGTTTTAATTTCCCACTTGGCTCATTTTTAAACAGTTCTTCGTTAATCACTTTAATGTTGCAAAAATAATTTTTCATGTCTGTCAAACCGTCTCTTATTTTTGGCACTTTTTATACACCGACTAAAAAATGGGGGACAAATTATGTGTCTTTACAATTTATTTAAGGATTTTTGGGTCCTACTGGCCTTTATTCAACAGTAGCTTGACAGAAATGTGGGTCAGACAGAGCATGAAATGACATGCGGTAAAGGGTCCCAGGCCGGGCCTCAGCTGCTCAGTGGACCTGTAGCCCGCGTACGCGGGTCGACCACTCAACTAGCTGAGCTATACGATGCCTGTGTCTTCACAATTTTAAATAGTTTCTGGCCAAGCCATCTCAACAGCTAATAAAATGTATGGTTGTTTTTTTTAACATACTAAAAATCAACTCCTGTTTTAGTACTTCTTCCACTTGAAATAAAATCTATTTGTTTAGCTGTTTCCTGTCTTTATGTTAAGCTGAGCTAAGTAGCTGCCAATGTTCAGTTTGTAGTTATTGCACATAGTGACACATAAAAAGCTAATAAATGATAGCCAACATTTAAAATCATCCATCACTCTGTATTACGAGGTGTCGTTTAATTTGGGGTATGTGCCATGCTACATTATAGAAACAGTTGTGGAACTGTGGGGTAAAAGGAGAGGCAGACTTAGCTAAATTAAATCTGCTTGTGGAAAGACTCGAAGCCCTGAAGCCAGATGCAGCCACGATGTTTGGCTTTTATTACAAGGATCCACATGATCGATAACAATCTACTGATCGTTTATCTTCCTTAACTTCTCCTTCTCAAAGCAGATTAGCCTAACAGCTTGTGTCTTCTCTGTCTTTCCAGGCTCACAGGACGTTCTACAGCGTATAAATGTGCATTAACTTAAAAACAACACAGTACCAAATATATAACTCCCTGCTAATGTCTCCATATTAGAGCTTCAGCTCTGCTTATACCTTTATACTCTGACACAAAGACAAGCTTGTAATTAAAGTGCATTTATTATTATTATTATTATCTTTTTGCATGAAACCATAGCTATTTTGATCTTGTGCCAGTTAAGCACCAAAATCTGATCAAAATTGGAATAAAGAACCTCAGCAATTCAACATGTGTGAACTATTTCCAGAAACAGAACAGGGACATTTGTTGCTTTGGGATCCTCACTGGCTGCTTCGGCCCTGAGCAATTACATCATTCAGTGATCACTTTAATTAAATTGGACTATCCTATTTACTGTCTAGGCACGTTTTAATTATAGAAAGAATTCATATTAGTCAGCTTAGTCCATTCTAATGGAAAATGGAGAGCTGCACCGAAATAATTCATTACATTTTCAACCATTAATTGTTTCTTATATTCACTCAACATATTAGCAATATAAATGAGATGTAGTTCCTCTACTTGGCCACAAGGTGGAGAAGCTGGACCGGGTTTGAAACGACAACCTGAGGTTGCACACAGGCGACATTTTGTCTCACACACAAAAACACACACACACACACACACACACTTCTGGTTTCCTGTGGCTAACGAAAGCTACCAAAACCACATCAGCTAAAAATGCTCTTCGTTATGAACATGAGGCGACTTGAATCCAGTTTCGTAAAGACACAAGAGAACCTGCAGATGTAGTTTGATGTGACTTTTTTTAAAAGAAAAATTGGAATAAAAGACAAAGATAGACTTTTTCTGCATCTGTCTCAGGATGTACCTCCTCATCCTCGTCCATGTACTGCTTGTACCTCTGCTCCATCATCTCTCTCTGCCATCTCTCCTGCTCCAGAGTCTGCTGGATCAGCTGAGCCACTTCACTCTGCTCCCCCGGCTTCTCCCGACCAATCACAAACCTAGAAAGCATTAGAGAAAACCATTCCAGTTACAGAGCTCTAGAAATAAATAAATCCCACCATACAGAGATATGATGCAAAGTGTGCAAGTAAGCAAACACCTTCCCTGATAAAGGATGAGAGGTTGTTAGTGTGGGTTGGGTAAGAAGTGTTTGCTCCAGGCTGTGAGAGTGCTGGACAGACCTGACTGCGCCTGAGGTGTTGCGGAGAACCGAGGCAGCAAAGCTCTGAGTTACACCGACCAGGCTGGTCCCATCCACCTCCACTATCAAATCATTCACCTGGATCCTGTAAATATACAAATGAAGAAATCTCTGTATGCAAAGTTGTTTTCCACAAAACAAAAGCAACAAAATCACACAACTTAGAGGATCCAGAAATTGGCTTGTAACAATACGTTGATTCAGTAATCAATGATCCATATTCTCCGTTAGTCCCGGAATCAGCGGATCTGTCTGGTTTCATTTCCTTGGTACTGATTTTTTACAACACTGTTCAGATTGCAGCCTAATATTTATCTTTCCCCGTAAAAATTCAGCTGAAAGATTCCAGAGCTAAAAAACAAACATTAAAAACTAATTATAACCTGAGATTTTACTATTTATGTCTTTCCAAAAAGGTTTTATCTTTGGACACATCTAAACTACATGATCCACATTTTCTCCAACGTGGAATTCCCTGGTTAAAGCATTCATGTTTACGTTTAGGGACGTTTCCATGGCAACCCCCTCCACCTTTGTGAACCAGTCGTTTTTTGATGTTCTTCCACACGTTGCCAGTTTTCTCTGGTTCGTTTCCTCATTTTCTTTGGCTTACTCAGTCGAGAGCATGTTTGGATATTTTAGTTGTTTTTGTGATTTAAAATGAATGAAACTGATGATGTGATGTTGTCTCACATTAGAATTTATAATGTGACCATCAGACGTCAGTAGGAACAATCAACGGACCTGAAGTGACCCGCATGTCCAGAAGAAAACTAAATCTTAATCTTGTTTTGTCCATTGTTTACATTCAAGCTTTTCACATCCTCCCTCCTCTGTCTCACTTCAAAGACGTAGAAGTCGAATGAAACAACATGACCGTCAGACTGTAAAAGATTGGATAGGTAACAGATTTAGTACCACATGTTAAAGTGAGCTGAGATTAAAAATAGATTTGCGGGGTTTAGACTGTCACAAAAATCTGATTTGAGCCACATATGAGCAACAAAGTCAGATTTGTGCCATTTTTACTTGCAGTGTGAACGCAGCCTTCAGCAAACACTGAACCAATTTTCACTGAAACATTATTTCGTATAACACTCCTTTGGATAAAGCGTCCATTTTCTTTTGGTTCAGGAGTAATACCCATGATATGACTACTACTACTTCTGGATCCCAAACAGAAAAAGGGAACCGTTTCTCTGGAAGATGAGGTTTAAATAATGAGCATCTAAAGTGTGTGGGCAGCAGCGATTTTCAGCTTCTTAGACCAGACAGTCAAACCAGGAAGTGAACTTCAGCTGTATCACTTCAAGGAATCAGTGGAATCAGTTTATAACACACATTTCTTTGGGTTGTTGGTTTAATTTAGTTTCTGTTCATGTTTCACTGCTTCATTAGGATGACTGCTTTGTGTTACCAGGGAAGTTAAATGAGGAAGCTTCAGCTTCATTCACTTAAAATCCATTTGTTACAAGTTTCTCTGAAGAGTTGTGGTGTGTTTATTTGTGTCTTTATTGTGTCTTTTTTTGTCACTAGCAGTGGAAATGGAAAAGTGATAGATTCCTGAGGCCAAAATGCAGTTAAATTCTTTTTTTATAACTATGAGCCTTCAAAACTTTAAAGGAATATTTGAACACAAGCCTCCTAAAACCACCTTTTATCTCTACGTTTACGAACCAGAAAACTAAGAAAATAGATTGTTGTGTCTGTTTGTAGACTGAAGTAGCTCTTCTGATTTCCGTCATGGTACCAGGCTAGTCTGAACGAGTCTCAGGAACAAGTAGAGACAGGTGAATGGGTACCTGCCGTCTCTCTGGGCGGCTCCACCCTCAGTCACCGTCTTAACAAAGATTCCCAGTTTCTCCAGGCCCATATCAGCTCCTGCTCCCATGCCGATGATGCTGATTCCCAGGCCGTCGCTGTCTGAGAGACGCAGAGACAGAAACATAAAGTCACTACTGAATTACAATTTTTTTTTGTCATAGAGTGACGAGAAAAGCAATGAATGCATCCACAGCTGCTCCACATTAGTCAGTATTGGAGCTATTGTGTTTTCAAAGCAGCCATCACGCACGGTTGCTGGTTCAAATCCATTTCCTCCAGAATTACTAGCAGCTAATTAGGCTAATCTGCGCTAAGTTTAATCCCATAAGGAGATAATGGAGCTGCAAGCAGACAGACGTGTGTGTCCTCTCACAGAAACCCTGTCAGTAAAGTGTGTGTGAGGGTGTGTGGTTACATAAGAGACTTGACTGAGTGACTCTTCGCCACTGGAAGGAGGCAAGCAAACCTTTCTCCAGCTCCACGGGAAACAGGTCCAGCTTCTCCACCCTCTTCTCCAGCTCGTACTCGGCCGAGGCCGCCATGGGGTCGACGTCATCGTTGCGTCGATCGTAGTCTTCGTTACAGTAGGTTGTGAAAACCTGTATGCACAGGATGGATTAAAAGCCATTGTAATAACGTATATAAACCTTTATATATACATATATACATATATATATATATATATATATATATATACACACACATATAAATAGACAGACAGATAGATAAATATTACTTTAAGTAAAATCAAACATTTCTTTTGAGATCATAACAAGATATTACTGTACCCACTGCTCTATCTTCCTCTCTGTAACACCCCTCCCCCAACCCATAAAGGTCAGCAGCATCTGTCTCCCTGGTGACCATCTCTGTGATCACATGGCTTCATTGCCATGGCAACCACAGGCTTGCCCAGTGTGATTTTGGCACTGGCACCGATGTGCTCTCTTTCTCTGTCCCTGTCTGGCACATATGCTAATATATGTATCTGTGTGTGTGAGACAGAGCTGGGGGCCTTGGTGTGGGCGGTGCTTGTTACAGTATTATTTACATTCCTGTGTGTAGAAGACACACACACACACACACACACGCACACACACACACAGAAACAAACAGGGTCATAGGGCAGGATTGTTAGACTGTTTCCTGTTGTCACATTTCCTTCCTGTTGAGTAACTTTAAATGTGTGTGTGCAAAAAAAGCTCTACTGTTCCCTGCAGACCTTCACAAAGTCAACACAAAACAAAGAAGCTAACAAAAATCCAAGTGAAACAACTAAAAATGCTACAATGCTAAAGTGTTTTTGCAGCTTTGCTTCATAAAATATCAACAAACAGGAAGTTTCTAGAGAGAAAGGCTAAAGACGCGGCACGCTGGTCCAGCCACGCCTCAGGTTTGTTAGTAAGAGCAGAAACGTGTTAAGAAAAAGGTGAAAACAGAAAAAAAACAAAAACATTATGGGGGCGTGTTATATGATCCGTGGCTGTTGTGATCCGGTTTTGTAGCTGCTGGGCTGTAGTGCTGAAGGAGTTTTGTCCAAAGTTCATAAATAAATGATAACAGCTGGATGAATGAAGTGACTGCTGACATTCCTGGTGGAGATTTGAATGGAAAAGGGCTGCATCCCATCTAACTCTACTCTATAATGAGGAAAAACGGCTGTGGAAAATTACAAGGCATATTATTAATAAAATTCCCAACTTTTCCAGAATTTTTAGATGAAATTCAATGTTAATGTAAACAATGAATCTTTCGCATGACGTCAACACTTTAAAACTCAATAAACAGAATGTGTCAGGTTATTTTTGTTAGAATAGATTTTTTGGGGTTTTTGTCTGAGCTCAGGAAAAAATTGAGATAATTATTATTTTGGTTAGATTCTGTGATTTCATATTAATGGAGGTGATAGTGAAATTGTAAGCTACTAAATCAGTATAATGCTGTATTATGATCAAGCTGGTGATTTACATCTTTATAAAGTTTGGCTCTAGATGTGCATGAAGGGCTGTAAATGTAGACTTTTATCTTAAATCTGCTGATCTGATCCTCTACACTCGTCTCTGGACGTCACACAGTCCCTCCTAACACACCCTCTGTGTTTTTGCTCTCTTTCTGCGTAATTTGTTTAGTTTATTTTTTAGATTATTTATTGCCTCCATTATAAAAAAGTCGCAAACCAGCAGCGTTGAGCCCTTGTTGTTCATTGCACTGGGCTTCTCTTTGTGAACACACAATGCTGCATCTTGACTCTCTCTGCAGAACCTGGCCAGCAGGTCACATGACTTCTGCTCTGGATAAAAGCCAGACCACTAAGAAGTCCTGCAGAAGGCAACACAGGACTGTGCCTCTTGTGCACATGCAGCTTTAAGTTTAGTGTTGCAGGCTGCGTTGTCCGTCAGGAGCGCAGCGACACACAACCAAACACCAGAAAATAAATAAATAAATCAGGACACGACATGAGCAGCTGGAAAGTGGAAAATGTAAAATTAAAATGTTCACCTGATTTTTCACTATGCAAAATAAAAGAACATGAATTTGATTTTTTCTTTTTCTGACTCTACGTTTACATGAAGGAGACTTGGTGTGTTTAACCGTCGGCTAGTTTGCAGCGAGCATCATGGCAGACAGCTAACTTCATGAAACCTCTCCGGCTCTGAATGCAGTGTCACAGCGTGGATATCTGAGCCGCTGATCCACAGGCCCCCCTGGGATGCAGCATCTGTCTGGGATTCAGAGTTCACAGCTCATGGGGTTTACCCATTTTAATCATCTTCAACAGCCTGTGCTGCTCTGAACTAGCAGCTTGTTAACTGGACCAAGCGCTTCACTGCACGCTGCTCGACAGACTTTGATCAATACTTCAAAAGCCTTTTTATGTGAATGAAGGTATGACATAAAGCAGGGGAAATGTCTCAGATTACCTCTGATTGAGGGGATGGAATATAAAGAATGTATTTTCCTTTAAATCAACAAGTTTTAATGTGCATTTGGATCTTCATCAGACTTTTGATGGATTCATTTCCAAGTTTCTACTCAAACCGACTCCATGGACAGAATTTCCTCTTTTTAAAAGCCCATTTCATTTCAGAGTCTTTGCATGGTTCATCAGTTATCAAAAAGGCTTAAACCACCGGAAAATATACAAAAACAGAGAAATGTAGGCGAAGTGACCGTCGGCTGAACCCTGACGCTCTGAAAATAAACAAACAGCAGGATTTAATCGAGCTTAATTAATGATGTGACAGTGAACATAAGGGAGTCCTGAAAACAGACTTCTTTATTTTGTGACAATTTCAGTAAAAATTTATAAGATTTAAGATGATTTAAGTTAAATTAGGAGGAAAAACATTTTCAAAAGTAGATTTTTTTTAGTCAGAACTGAACCCATCTTTAAACTGTAAAATGAACTCTTTGCCTTTCCAGCTCGTGTAAATACTCTCACCAGGTGGTTTTTCATCCCAACAAAGCTTCATTCTGTGATTCTTATCAAGCAGCTTCCACTGCTCTCCTGTGTGTGTGTGTGTGTGTGTGAGTACACTTTTCTCAAGGAAAACAAACACACCCTACCACATTCCAACTGCTTTAACAACCTCACAGTGGTAGCCTTGTGTACAGCTCAGGACAGACCGTTCCCGTTTGTACATGCGTGTAAATTTAGGTGTGATCCAGGAGGACAACCTGCAGCAGCAGATTCACCAGCTTTCCCCCCTTTTTTACAAACTTCGATCAATCATCAGTTACTCTTTAACTCGATGTTGTGTTTATGTGTGAGTGTAAACTCATCCGGGCTTCTGAACTGTGCTGTAGCCACATGGGATTATAAGTGCATGGGGAGTTTTACAACATGGTGGTTTGTGGAGGTTCCAGCTCTTAATTCAAGATATCACAACAGCTTTACTAACCAGTTTTAAAGTTGAGCTACGACACCCGACATGTCCCAACATGTGACTTGTGACTGACAGGGTGTTCAAGGCAGGGTGGCGGAAGATGCTGCACTGTGGTCGTAAAGGGATGGACATGGTCAGCAACAATACTCAGGTAGGCTGTGGTGGTCAAACCAGGCCATGTTGGCACTAAAGAGCCCAAAGTGGGCCAAGAAAATATCCCCCACACCATGACACCACCACCACCATCCTGAGCCATTGATACAAGGCAGGATGGATCCATGTTTGTTTCCACCAAAATTCTGAGCCTACAATTTTTTTGTGGCAACGTTTCTCCATCTTCTATTGTCCAGTGTTGGTGAGTCTGTGTGAATTGTAGCCTCAGCTTCCTGTTCTTAGCTGGCAGGAGGCACCCGGTGTGGTCTTCTGCTGCTGTAGTCCATTACTAATGCCTCACTAGCATCTCCAACCAGTCTGCCCTTTCTCCTCTGACATCAACAAGACATTCTGGTCCAGACAACTGCTGCTCACTGGACACGTTCTCATATTTCAGACCATCTCTGTAAACCCTAGAGATGGCTGTGGGTGAAAATCCCAGTAGATCAGCAGAAATACTCAGACCAACAACCATGCCACATTCAAAGTCACTTAATTCTCCTTTCTTCTTCATTCTGATGCTCAGTTTGAACTTCAGTGAGTTGTCTTGACCACGCAAACAAGAATGTTACTAAATGTGTTGAGTTGCTGCAGTGTGATTGGTTGATTAGCTACTATACACCTATTGAACAAGTGTGTCTAATATAGTGGCCAGTGAGTGTGTGTTACCCAACTCCGAGATGAAATAATAGCAGTTTGCACTGTATAAACATAATGGCAACTCTCACCCAGGTCTGTTGAACACATGATCCCATCCGTTATGGCAATCTCATAAGTGGGTTGTGTGTATGTGTGTATTATCTGAGCTTGGCGTAGGCAGACAGGAAGCTTTTTGATACCCACACTGTGGTAAGTATGCTTACAGAATCCGCTTTTAGTGGCTAAAGCTGCTACGTTACCCATTTAGCTGAAGCACCTTTCTGAACCAAATATGTACTGTATTACTATTATTAAAAGCAGCATCTTTAGGAAGTAGTAGAAAGTCTGACGGGCCTGAAATCTTTAGCTTGTTTACTTTTCCTTTTTAAGCTGCAGAACATCTTTAGACCTGCTTCTGTTTTCTTTAAAATAAGACTGTTGTGCAATGTGTGGCCACTGGCTTTGGGTACTTTCTAGAAAAATAAACTGTTAAAACCCTACTCTTGATTTCTTCTCAATTACAATCTGCAATTATTAACATTAGGTACTTTAAAAAAATGGGACATTTGATTATGCATACCAACAAAACCTCTGAACACAAGAGATGAGCAACTTAGATGGCAGAGTATATTGTAAAAACGTAAGAGGACTGGACTCTTCACGCAATCAATCAGCGATGTGACCAACAAATCCACCTACAATGTGCACCACACTCAGCTGTGATCAGGCAGCTGTAGTTATGGCAGCATTTATACTTCATGGTAAACAACCATGACTCAGGTGTAGTGAGAAGTGAAAGCAAGTGAAGTTTGGAGGCAGCATGACTTCTGAGTTTAATATATAAGAATTAGAGAATAAGAACGGAAATATTGCAATAACCATCAGCCTGTCCTATCCCATAAAGAAGTCAGATAGTTGCTACGTAGCATGTGCTCACTAACGGTTGGGTTTCAGTCATGTGACTTTTGCAGATTCCAGCAAACTTGCTAAGATAATTTTAAAAAGTTGAGCTGTGTAATAAAATGAAACTGAAGTATTACACAAGCCTGTTTGATTCAGGTGTGTGCTGAAGCAGGGAAACATCTAAAACCTGCAGGATGGTGGCCCGGGAGGACCATATTCGGACTTCCCTGGTGTAAACAAACAGCAACCAGCTCACCTAGATTCTTCCTAGCTGCCCAGTTTTTGTCATCTTCATCAGAAAGATTGCTAAAACATCCTGGTGAATAGAGCTTTTGTTAAAATAAGCATAACCGACTTTAACCAACTTCAACAAAGCAATCACTGCAAACTGTCAATTTCCTCAGCGTCTTTTTTTATAAAACTTTTGGCTTGGTTTGCCTGTTTTATGGCTTCAGTAGGATCAGTTTTTTGATTTGAGCAATGGCGACATCCAAAAGCAGCAGACGTTTGGCATTTTCCAGCAAAGACATGTTTGCCATCCAAACTTGGTCGCCAGCTACAGTCATGCACAACTTATTAGGCGGGTGTGACATCATGCCATAAAAATAGTATTTGGCTCATTTAAAGGATTGGGAAACATAAATCTTGAAGTGTGCAGGCTGCTGCAGCAGCTCGCTCCCAGTGAGAGCATTCTGCAGATGAAATGAGAGATGAAGACATGAAGGAAGGTTTCGGCAGATGTGCCTCTAAAAGCCAGTGTTATGAAGATACAAGATTAACAAAAAAAATTTCAAATTTTTTGCAGATTCATGGTGTTTTTATAAGTCTGTCTGCATGTTTTGCTTCAGTGTAATAAACCTCCAGCAGGTGGTCACACGCCTGCACCACCCTCAGCTCAGCTGTGATCAGGCAGCCGTAGTAATGGCAGCATTTATGCTTCATGGTAAAACAACCACGACTCAGGCCACATCTCCACTTTCAGCTGCCCTGTGGCAACAGAGATCAGCAGTTAAATGTTTCAAGATCCAAGAAAATGAAAAGAGGTGACAGAAAAACAAAACAGAAGTGCATTCCTCTTCCCACCACCCGTATAGCTGGACATGACTGAGCAGGAAAATCCTCACAGTTCATGTCTGATATGTACTCTTCCACAGTGCCTCAACACGATAAAAACTACCCCTTATTTTCTTATTGTCTCCATTATAAAGTGTACCATTTACTGACCTTTCCTTGAGGAAATGTCTTGTTAATGGGACGTCACTGCATGTCAAAACCTGTTTCACAACACACGGTCCTCAGCCATCACACGGCTGCGAGGTTGTGACTAAATGACCATGAAGTTGTGAAAAAGTCCCCTCAGCATTCTGTGGGGATCTGTGGTTGCTGTTTGAGGAAGAAGCTAATGCTTCATTTCTGATTCTCTCTTTATTTCTCTTGTTAGTCTCCTTTTCGATTAGGCAACCTCTAAACCCATAAACATGCTGGAATTAGCAGTCGTTTGGGATCACATGTCCAACCACACGCAAATCGTCCAAGTTTTCCTCCACCTGTGTGATTCATTTTAAATCTGCTGCTTCATCACGCTAACAAGCATTAAAGTGTTTTAGTACTGAGCAGGTAGCGAAAAAGGAGAAATGCAACATTTTTGGAAAAGTGGGAATTTCCATTTTGAAAATCGTTGTTTACAGAGCAGGAATGTAAACGGATGAAAAAGCATCT
Source organism: Melanotaenia trifasciata (assembly GCA_037177355.1). Lineage (NCBI taxonomy): Eukaryota > Metazoa > Chordata > Actinopteri > Atheriniformes > Melanotaeniidae > Melanotaenia > Melanotaenia trifasciata. The sequence continues at coordinate 8,724,203 of JBAFTB010000023.1, forward strand.
CACCTTGATGGGTTCAGTGCTGAAACGAATCTTCCTACTAGGTGGGGGAGGCTCCTCCTCCTCAGGAAGGCCTGGAATTTCTGTACAACTACTCTCCGGCTGATACGCCTCCTCATCTTCCTCCTCTTCCTCATCGTCATCATCTTCCAGCTGGCTTCCCCCGGAGTCGTCCTCCCCGAGCCCGCTGTACGCACTGATATCTACCAGATCTCCCTCCGAGTAATCCTCCCGCCTGGAGCCATCCTCATCATTATCCTCCTCTTCCTTGCCCCTCCACTCATCGTCAGCTCCCTTCTCGTCTGAGGACGGGGAGGACGATGGAGGCTCTTTCTCTCCGTTTTCCAGTAAAGTGTGGGCTTCCGTCTGAGCTAACCTGCCTCCAGTCTCAGATGCCCCGGCTGAGCCGTCCTGCTCTTCGGCCTGGAGCTCCAGCTCAGGGTCGCTAGAGCCCCTCGCCCCGGTCGCCGCTGGCTGGGCACCTGGTTCTGGTTTAGCCTCAGATGATGACGATGAGGTGACAGTCACTGAGGATGATGAGGAAGATGAATTGGAGAGCTGTTCTCCTAAAAGTCCTAGTCCATCTTTCTCTTCACCTTTGCTCCTCTGTAGAGAACCTGCTGCTTCTGGTAGGTCTGCAGCCAGGTCGTCACTGTCTCCTCCATCTGTCTCCTCCTTGACCTCCTTACCTGCAGGGAGCACCTTCGTCTGCAAGAAAGATAGATCGTGCTGTCATTTCATTTATTTGGTTTAGAAACGTCTTTTAAAAGCAGCTCTTCTTCTCACCTTCCTCTCAGCCACATCCGCTTTAGCTGGAGGTTTGGGTTTTGGGGCCAAAGCAGGGGCTGACCGACGTGGGGGGAGGTAGACGTTGTTTTTCAGGTCACTCTTCTCAAACACGGCGCTGAGTTGGCTCACAGTGGGGCTGACGGCCTCCCCGGGTCCGACCGAGGCTGCAGCAGAGGGAACGGCGGCAGGAGTGGGAGCAGGGGGATCGTCCAGTCGGTCCAGAGCTTCGGTGGAGCCGTTAAAACGAGCCACGACATCTAGACGGCTGTCCTGGAAGCCTGATGCACGCTCCTTCGTCAGCAAGATGCGATTCGTAGCAGCTTGCTTCTCCTGAACAAAAGAAAAAATAAATGAAAACGAGTCAATGATCTCAGAACATTTGGATTTTAATGAATAAATAAATAAATCTACACAGCTACAGAACGTACCTGAAGAGTCCGCTGTTCAAAGATCTTCCTGGTCTCTTGAAGCTTGGTGAGACCCAAAGAAGAGCCCCCTCCGTCACCACCAGTCTTAGAGTCAAAGCGGTTGACCCTCTCTGAGACCGTACCCCCCATTTTCAACAGGGCGCTGTGGTCGACATGTTCATTGAGGCTAGAGGCTCTAGGAATGGAGAGTTTTACTGCCTCATCTTTACCTACAAATGACCAAAAAAGAAAAAGAAAAGAAGCCAGTGTATTAACCCTCCTTACTCATGTCAGAGTGTGGGACCGTTTTATCAGCCTGGTATTAACATTGGTAACTTCAGTTGGTCCACCAGTAGGTAAAATAAAGTCAGCTGGTGTTATTGTGGCCAGATGTCACTATATCTAACAGAGTGGACCTTTAAAGCTACGCTACATAACTTTCCAACCTTAAAACTGTGATTCTGATTTGTTTTGATGGTACACTGACATCCATTATGTACATTCCAGGAGCCATTACTGCCTTGCAATGTCCTTTAATTTCCAGCCTGTAGCATCATGTGATAGCAGTGTTTTGTTTCACAGCACCGTGTCACATGCCAATAACTGGATATTAACACACAGGCTATTTTGCGCCTGATTCATCTTAAGAAACACAGGACATCATCAGAGGAAGAGAGGCACAGACAGAGAGAAAGGGACAGACTGACTTGTACTGGCTAGAGAGAGCTTAGAAAAGAGACACGATTTAAAACGAATGCTGAATGAGCCTTCATTAGTGAGCACCTCTAAACCTGTCAAAATTCAGTAGTATTGCTTTAGATGCATAACAGACTGATGTAAAGGCTACTTTATTCTCCTTCTCCGCACTGCATTTTTTTCCTTTAACAAACTTAATCTAAAATCTAAGTATCAAGAGCAAAGGAGAGCAGCTAATTTAAAACCAGGTTAAGTTTTTCATTGTGGTGAAGAGTTAAAGCAGAACTATGTAACGTTCTGATCTTAAAAAAAAGCTTTTCTGACTCTTTTTGATGGCACATTGACATTAATTATGTACATCCCTGGAGCCAGAGTCTTAAGGCTGAAAAACTTTTTACCTTTTTAGTGTTTTAGATGTTATTACATCTTAGAGTTGCGTGTAGGTTGTGATGGTGAGCCAAAGACAATTTTCCACTTTGGACAATAAAGCTATATTCTATTCTGTTCTATTCTAACTTTTTCTTCCAGAACACGCTATCAACTGGATATCAACACACTGGATGTTTTGAACATGCACCATGGCTGATTCAGCAAATAAATGCAAGAGAAGGAAGGAGGTGAGGAAAAGACAAAAAGAAAGGGACAGAGCAAGAGATGAGAGTCAGCTTCAGACTGACTTACTGGTGGGAGAGATCTCAGAGAAGAGAAGATGAATGTTGAAATAATATACTGAATTAAGTGCAGCTGTACTTCTTTAAAGTTCCCATTAACCGGTTTATGGAGTGACATTCACTACTGTAAACTCAAATACTTCCTAACTGGAAGTTTGTTGGCTGCTCCCATCGAGGACATCGAGGACATCTCGGCCCTCGCTGGTCAACTCCAGTGGCCTGAGCACTCGCTGCCAAAGATTTCCACTAACTTAACACAGAACCATCTGGGAAATCCTCTGCAGGCATTTGGAAAAAGGGAGATAGAGTAAAATAAATGGTGTGATTGAATTTCACATTTGTGCTTTGGCAAGAAATGGCCAGCTTAGGGGGCCTGCTAAGATGGGTGGCGGTAGCTCAAGAGGAAGAGTGGTCATCTGCTAACTGGATCCCTTAACCACAATGCTAAGTGTCCTTGGGCAAGATAATAAACCTCAGATTGCTCCCACTGGGTTCATTAGTGGGAGTGTTTGTATGATAGAGAAAAGGCACTGCATAGCCTGTAGGACTGTACAGACCTAGAAATGCTGCGAATCCCTTTGAGTGATCCGTATGACTAGAAAAGACCTGCTTACACTTAATGGCCACTTTATTAGGAATAGTTATTAGTTAACTAATCTGCCAGTCTAACCAGCCAATCGCATGGCAGCAACTTAACACATTTAGTCATGTAGACATGGTGAAGACGAGTTGCTGAAGTTCAAACTGAGCATCAGAATGAGGAAGAAAGTGGGTTTAAGTGACTTTGAACACATGGTTGTTGGTCTGAGCATTTCTGTTGATCTACTGGGATTTTCACACACAACCATCTCCAGGGTTTACAGAGAATGGTCTGAAGTACTGAATATCCAGTGAGCAGCAGTTGTCTGGACCAGAACGTCTTGTTGATGTCAGAGGTCAGAGGAGAATGGGCGGACTGGTTGGAGATGATAGAAAGACAACAGGGACACAAATAACCACTGGTTACAACCAGGGTGCAGAATAGTAATGTGATGTGGTGGAACGAGAGATTCTCATCATGGATGTGCAGCAACTGTGTGATGCTGTCATATCAATATGGAGCAAACCTCTGAGGAAGGTTTCCAACACTTTGCTGAATCTGTAATACCAAGAATGAAGTCAGTTCTGATGGAAAAAGTGGGTACGACCCAGTACTAGCAAAATGGACGTGATATAGTGGCCACTGAGTGAATGAATGTACTCCATTTCTCTTGTGATCAGAAGCTCGCCGATTATACACAAATCCAGCTGCTTCACAAGGTAACAGCCTCTACTGCAGATCAAATCATCAGCATTTCTAAATCAGGAAAACAAAAATGACTCACTGAATCACCTCTCTTCAGATTCTTGGCTCAGAAAACAAAGAACATATGACATAATCAAATAAAACTCTTAAACATTAAATTTAATTTCATGAAACCTCCATGTTTAGTGTCACCACAGATAATATAATCAATGGAAACATGCATTTTATTTACTAACAGCATATCTGCTACTCTTTTCTCAGTATTTTGGATTTTCATGTTGCAGGGAGTTTAGACTAATTCTGACTTTTATTAAACATGTATAAGATTTATCAGACTTATAGAGAAAAAAGACTTCTCAGGATGAACACCATACTTAAGTGCTTTTTTCATAATTGGACAAGTATGTGAGTCAGTTAAATGTTTACAACAGGAAAGACTTTGAGTACGTGGCCTACACATGTTTGGCAAACTCAGGTAACATCTCGGGAAATTACTTTTGGCCGGAGCTGCTGGAGAGCAACCGTCTACAGCTCCAATAAAACCAGAGGAACAGATACGAAGCTAGGAGAGGGACACAGGTTTTGTAACTCGTTTGTAGGTGTAGCAGAAGTCTGAAAACGCAGGTAAATTTTACACGTCACAAAAAAAGTGCAAAACATTTGTCCCACATATACTTGTGTTGTAATGGGCTCGACACACAGGAGGCAACGTCGCTCCTTCTCCATCTATTCCTGTGGAACCTGTGTACTGAGGTGAAAATCGCTGCCCTCCTCCAGCCAAGCGACAGGCGGCATTCGTGCATGTGAAATGTTGCACTCGTTCATGTAGACGTGGACACGGGGGCTTGCGACGCGACACAAGAAAATAGAAATATATTAAATTTTTGTCACTGTCGCAAGGTAATACAACCAACCAGCGAAGGGCTTCATGGACTGACCAATGAGAGCAGGCTAGACAGCGCAGTCATGGAGGAAGATCATTTTAGCTGTATCTGACTTTCCCGTACTTTAGGATGCTTCACACAAAGATTATAGAGATGTAAATGAAGAGGCAGCCGTGTGGTGCCAGGGTGAATCTGTCCGAAATTAGGCCCTGGATTTATCTGGATCAGCCTTGAGATCCACCATCAAATGAGGATATTCACCGTGCTGTTTCCTCGTTTGTAAGATCAGATGAACCCAGGGTTGTCTTTCTCTTTTGTACAATTTCTGTCAATTCGAGCAGAATCTGCTGACTCATCCTTCATGTCTCTTCTGTCACGGACTGGTTTGAAAATGTCAAATTCCCTCCAATATCATAACCAATCAAATTTCTTGGAGAAAAGCGATCCGAGAGCGTGGTGCTGCTGTTTGTCGTGTCCCGTGTGTTCGGTTTCACCAGGGTGGCGATGAGTTTCGCCTGTCGCCGTCGTTGGTCGCCCCCCGTGTGTCGAGCCCATAAGACCTGTAAAATTTACTTGTATTTTCTGCCTTGCAGAAAGAATCTGTATTTTTAGATTTGATGTGTATCTGTGCTTTCTTATTTTTACCATTTCAAATATGGAGATACAAGTTACAAAACATACGTCCCTATCCTAGCTCCATACACATACTACCAGTTTTTAAGAGTTCTAAATAATATATTTAGTTCATGACTTTAGTTTACATTGCTGTTAGATGGCATCAGTAATGCAGCACTTAAAAGAGGGTTCAAGTGATGCTAAATCCGACCATCGCTCTACCCATCTTACACCTCACCACAGGTGTGTTCTACCAGGGTTACTCTAGGTCTCTTCATACTTATCATTGAATAAACACATCCAGCTATTTGGGTTCCATACCTATCGTTTTGGCTCCGTCCTCCTCATCGCCAGGAGACTGCATCTGCATGAACATGTTCTTGATGCGGTGAACATTCGATCCATATCTCCGGCCCCTTCCAGTCGGGCGGGGCAGGAGAGGGGGTTTTCCAGAGGGGTCGGAGCCTCCGTTCGGAGCGTTGTTGAGGTGGTCAGTGGCCTTTTTCAGTGCCGCCAGCCCCGCTTCGTAAGCGTTGCGGTGGGGAGATGGACTCCGTAAATTGGAGCTCCCGTTGCTCCCGCCGGAAGCCCCGTTGCTCCCCGTGGCCGATGGGGGCTCAGTCTTCATCATGTTTGGAAAGTCAAATGCCCCCGGGTGAAGAACAGGCTTGCAAGGACAGAGGCGGCTGCATCCTGGAGCTCTTTGATTTTCACCTCCTGAATCAAACAGAGACAAATCACGTGTTGATACGTTTCATGTGCAATCTAGAAAAATTAAAATCCTTTTTTCTTTTATTTATTTTCCTTAAAACAGATAGATATGGAGCGAAATGTGCTACAATGACCCACATCTAGATCTGAATCACAGAGCGATTCCTATATAAAAAAATTCATATATAGAGAGCAAAGCTCTGCTGTCAGCCACAGCAAAAACGTGACGCTGCACATTCTTAACATGACGTGTACAACTGCTTCGCTGTGAAGTTCATAGCACCCACATGAGCCATCAGAATAAACAATGGAAATGATGGCACACTAACGCTGACTTGTGGGAGTCTTCGTGTTGCTGCTCTGCATGCAAAACTTATCTCTGAGCCCGTCTGGGTTCAGGACAGTCCCGCGGTTCCCAGGCATCCGAGAGCTTTGTTACAATGACGCCTCAATGTTTTCAACTCAATTTCTGCATCTTAAAACAACAACAGCACCGAGACCAAAGTTATTAACTGGGTTTTAAGATTGAATAAAAAATTGATCGTTAGATCTACGTAAATGTAAATTACACTATGACTGGACACAGATTTTAGGCTGGCACAAAAATGTGACCTCACCAATCTATCTGGTTTTATTTTTTATTTATTTTCTCTTTTTTTTAAAATTGTGTTTGTTTTTGCTTCTTTTATGGAATACATTACATAAGATAAGTCTTAGCGTTGGTTTGATTAAGCAGGCTTATTATTAGCATTCATTTTGAGTCAATATTCAGTGTGAAATCTACAATCAACTCATTCCCAACACCTGATATTGTCTATCGGTAACAATTACAGCCAGAAAGATAGTTTAGTAATTTGTAACTGAACTATTTTTATTTCGCTTTGACAGATGAAAAACTAGCCACACAAAAACAAAAACTTCTACTACAGCTGCTAACAGCCTCTATCTTTATAAGCATCTTGATGACTTTATGAGCTCCACTCATCCCATTTTTCGCCTGACTGACTTGGTGACTGACTTTGGGTGATTATAGGTCACGTTGTCTTGTGACAAGCTTATAAAGCTAATGTAAGAAAACTTTGCAGCCTAAAAAAAAAAAAAAAAAAAAAAAAAAAACCCTTCCCCCTTTCCACTGTCCCACTAACATGAAAGCCAATGGTGAGTTAGCTATGTTAGATATGCTAACATTTGTGGTTAAAAAAAAACAATATAAAATATATTATTTGACTTTAAAACTTTTTAAAGAAAAAAGGTTGAACATAGTGGTGAAGAAACAGTTTGGGTGACACATAATTAAGCTAGCACCAGTAAAGTGTAAATGTAGTGTAAAGCAAGCTCATTGCTTGGTTTAATTTAAATAATGTTAAAATTAGTTTAAAGGCAATTGCCTCCATGTATATATATATTGTTTTTTCTGTTTTAAAACTGCTTCAGGGAGTCTTGAACCAGAATGGTGTGTTCATTAGCCCATTTAGCTAGAAAATGTGAAGGTTACATCACACATGAGCTTGTCTAGATGCTAATTGTATTCCTACTTGTTCTAAAGCTGTTTCATATGGACACAGACCCAGAAATCTTACTTTAGGAAGGCGTTTCTATGCTCAAACTGTAGGACTGGCCTCTAAAACAATATCTAAGTCCATTCTTTTTCTTTTAGCTGCGTCAGGAAGCTTCAGCCCCTGAAAAAGAGCAGCTGAGCTAGTTGAGCAGCCTCAATTTCTAATCTTTAACATATCTTTGAGGTGGATCAGATTTTGGCATAGTACTGGCTAATCAATAGGCAGATCTTATTAAGTAGTGTGATAAAATTACTCCCCATAAGGTTCTTCTTTATCCCTTTTACTTTTGTTATTCCTTTTCTCTTACATTTGACCATAGCAACACTTTTGCTAGGTTCCTGATTTTCCTTTTCTCTTAATTTATGATTATTCCTAACAGAAACAATCAGAAGTACATCTGTGATGCCGAGCGTTACTCTCAGCATGGTAGCTGACCAGCTGGGTTCATCAGAAGTTGTTTCAGATTTGTCCAACAGCTCGCTGCTGGACATCATCTTTGAGATTTTATAGATTATGTTTGTGCTTCTCTAGCGTTTGCTTTTGTTTTACTGTCTTATAATTGGCATTCTGGGATAAAACCAGAGGAATTTTGGGTCACAGATGATCAGAAACAAACATGGCCGTTCTCTGGTTAGGAAAATAGTCGCAGGGTACTTCTTACTGCAATAACCTGGTGTAAAATTCCTTATATACGCCGTTTGCTTGAACAATTAGGGAATTTCTTTTGATTAAAGCCGTAACAACTCTTAGGTTAGCTCCCTGTCAGACGGAGAGGTAGTCGGGCGTTTGTGGGAGCTGTTGACGAGCACTATGCAGAGGTATATTTTCAGCTCTAACAAAACCAATCCAGGAGCGAGAGTGAGAACAGTGCTGCCAAAGAGTGTCACGATGCAGCTGTTTACCACTTTTAAAAAGCGAAATGAACATGAAATAGTTTTCAGCTCAGATGGACAAATCTCATTTTTCCAGCGCAGTCTGTGGGATTTGTGTGAAAACTCACAGCTAAAGTGACAGAACATGCTCTTCTTCTGGAGGCAACAATAAGCCATAAAAATGGCAGTCTGACAGTAAGCAGCCTCTGATTTTAGATTGTCTCTTTGAGTTTGAATACATAAAACACTAGAGATAAATTTCCCCTTAAGGTCCGGACATAATCAGGACGTACAATGAGGATGTTAACACACTTTTTCAGTAGTAATTAAACATTGAACATGTCAAATATTTGTCATTTTTGATGCTCAGGTATGAAAACTTGATGATTCTTTGGTCAAATATCGAAGTAATCTGAATATAAACTGTTTTCACAGTGGTCTCTATTAGGTAATTAACTGATTTCACATCTAAAACTAATTAATCAATAATGTAGGTCATTTTAAGCTGCAGCACTATATTAAAGATTACTGAAAGGGTAGCTGGTAAAACTGTTTACAGTATTGTCTGGCCCCACAGCAACTCCAGATGGCACAGCTAACACACACATACAGCAGTTAGTCTTGTGACAGTTTCTTGCCAAATAACAGATCACATACTGAAAATGTGAAGCCGAGTGAGCAACTGTAATGCAAAGCAAATAACTTCTATAGATGCCGCTTCAAACATATTACACAGCTCTATGGAGCTAAGATACGGACATACGTTTTGTAACTTGTATTTCCATATTTGAAATTGTAAAAACAAGTTCAGGTACAAATCAAATCTACAAATACAGATTAATTCTGCCAGTCTGACAATACAAGCTAGTTTTATGTGGGACAAATGTTTTTTTTCTTCTAAAACTTCTGTTTTATGGGGGTGTAAATCTTTAGGAACATCAAGATTTGAAGGAATTATGATTCAAAATGTTCTAGTTGTGTTTACCCACAATGCCTTTCACTTGGTTCACACAAAACAAACCAAGACCTACGTTTGTAGGCAGACCAGAGTTGACTTATTTTATTCACATCAGCATTAATTTGCGCATTCACACACGCCTCCAAACAATCTGGACTTCACAAACAAAGAAAGCCTCCCAGAGAAGCCGAAGTACCGAACAGATTCGATTCAATTACTATTCAGGTGGCTGTGATGCAATTATAAATCGATTATTGATGAATCTTTTTGTAACAATGTGTGACATGATTTCTCGTATTTCTGGGGAAAAACAACGAAGAAGACGGCTGGTTCATCTATTGGTTAATGCAGGACAACTTCTGTTTTCACTACACCAAAGCAAGACGTGGACCTGCATCAGAAAACTTGTATTTTATGATTTGTCAAATTTACTTGTGTTTAACATAAAAAAAAATAAAATACTTGCTGATGTAAAAATTTTACTTGTATTTCTGACTTGTCTAATTTACCCGTATTTTCTGACTTATACATTTTTACATGTATATTACGACTTTTATTGCTTGTTGTTAGAATTACAAAAAGGGAAAAACAAATTACAAAACGTGTACAAGTTGCAAAATTAGAGACACAAGTTTAAGAAGAAGGTTATGTCCCAATCTTAGCTCCATACTTGGCCTGCCCATTTTCCTGTTATTGTTAAGATGAAGCTGGTGGCTCTAACTGGTGGTGATTGTGGTCTAAGTGGTAAACACAACCTCACATGCACAAACCCTTAGATACACAACAAAGATGCACACAATCTGAATCCAATCTCCATAACTCTGTAGCTCCATCTCAGCATGACATGGTGCATCTCTTCTTCGGCTGTGCTGCAGCCAGTTAGAAAGAAACGACATAATACAGCAGCAGGCTCTTCTTTCCAAGAACGGTCCCTTAATCCCCCACGGTTTGGGTTTGCTTCCTGCTATTCAATCTGGATTCTCACTCTTAACTGCACTTTGGTTTTCCTGTTTGGGGAGGATTAAGCAGCGTAGCTTTACATGACAATGCCAGTTTACTTCATGTCATAAGCATCTCTGCCACACACTTCCCTAAAATCACTTATTTCTGGGCTGAGTGGCTTATCTAATCTCAGCCTGGTTTCCAGTGAGTTGTATTTACCTTCTAAACTAAGCTCCCAGCCTCCTCCCACACATCATACACACACTCAATATGCAAGTTAGGCCAATGCAATGTTGGATTAAAACAACGGAGCCTTTTCTGTCTGCACCAATGATAACATTTGACAGTTAATCCATCTATGGGAGGTCCCTGAACGCCTCCTTCCATCCTTAAATCCAGTCAGCAGTCACATCTGTCTGCGTGTGTTGTCAACAACATGGCCAGCACAGACTATGAGAGACTGCAGTCAGTTATGTAGATGTTTTCTTCAACCCTCCAAGCCCGCAAAGCATCTCTGTATCACTGCGTGTCAGCGTGCGTCACGCACACAGTCCCCAACAGAAGGCACATTATAGTAAACACAATGACTCCATCTATTCACATCACAATCCCTGCATCTCTGGAGAAGACTCCCAGGCCTGGCCTAGTGCAAAGATTCAATCTGGTAGACACACTGCGTGCTCCTGCTGCTATTGGCTAGCAGGAGAAAAGCTTTGTTGGCGTACGCGACATATGCCGCACACTCAGGAATCCTATCTGAAAACCCCATTTTTAAAGGAGCTACTTTTTTGACAAGTGTACATCAGTTATTCATTAAAATATAAAAGTTACTGTAGTCATTATAATACACTTATTAATTCGGCATAAATGTAAACCTCAGTGAAGCATTTATTAAAGTGGAAAAATACATTTTAGTGGAAGGCGACGTCCACTACAATTAGAGTTTAAAGTTTGATTTTTATTTAAATAAAACGGGGTCTAGTTATTAAAATTAGGTCGAATACAAGACAAGGCGTTGCTGAATCCATTTAAGTCTCCGCTGAAGTCCAGAGAGGTTATTTAACCACCAGGACGTACAGGAATGTACAATAGCGGGTTTTGGTAATGAAGTTCTGTGTGACGCTTTCTGAGGGGGAAAGTGAACGGTTATCGGTTGTTCCGGTTCTGTCTTCTTGTTGTGATTTACCGCGTCTTTCAGGTCCAGCGTGTTGCGATAACAGCAGACGAACAGCCGGAGTTGTGACTGAATAAAACAGTGTCACCGCCTGGTTTATGAGGCAGAAGGCAGACGGTTTTCGGGCCCAGCTGGGAGTCTGCTGCTGCTGCTGCTGGGCTGCGTCGCTTCCTTCCTGCAGTCTCTCCCTTTGCCTCAGGCAAACAGCAGATTCGAACACGGGGAACCGTTAAAAACCGTTAAGCCTCTCACCGGCCTCACCTTATATTCCAGTTGGTTGAAGCAGCCCGGTGCCCGTTAGGATCCGCGGTAGAAACAATCCATTGTCCTGCTGCTGTTGCTGCTGATTCCTCCTGCGAGTGCCTGCCTCCTCTCTGCTCCTCCTCCTCCTCCTTTCTCTCATCATCTGTTTTCCTCCATCCCTCTCGCTTCTCCTCGCCCTTCCCCTCACCCTGAACTCTATTTCCCTTTCTCAGACTGCTCTTTTATTCCACGTTTATCCTTCACTTTTAATCTTTCTAACTGCTGTTCAGACCTCGTTCCATGAGGTGTATGACAATCTGCTCCCCCAGGAGGTTAAATACACCTAATTTCTAAATGGTTAACCTCCAAAACTCACTAATTAATCAAAGGTCAGAGGTTATTAAATATAAACACAGGTAAGAATCCTGTTATGGTGTCTGACTGACTTTTAAATTCTGTGTAGGAGGAAATGACAGCTCAGTGCAAACAGGGACATTTCAGTTACAGTAGAGTCGAAGCGACACCTGCTGGAGAAAACCTGCTACTGCAGCTATCAGATAGCAAAAGTTGTTCATTCAACCTTAAAAATGGTTAACTAATGGTTTAAATTGTAAATTTTGTGGACTAAAATATTAGAAAATACATTTTAAAGATGTGTAATTGAATTACCATGGTATTGGTTAAATTTGAACTAGTAGGAACTATCTGACCTTGAAAATTTGTGTTTGACTCGTTTGATGGCACAATGAAACTCATTATGTACATTCCTTGATCACGATCCTGAGGCTCGAAACTCTTTTTCTTTTTAGTCCAGAGGCATCACTGTACAGTAGCATTTCACTTTAGAGGCACTGTGTCACATGCTAGAAACTAGATATCAACACACTGGCTATTTTGAACAGCTGCTGTGGTTGACATTATTGGAGGGAGAGAGAACAAGAAAGAGAGAAAGGAACCAAACATGAAATATGACAGGATGGAGTCAACATCAGATTGACTTTTACTGGCTGGAGAGATTTCAGAGAAGTAAAGTAAAAGTTTGTGAATTTTATCTGTGAAAAGTGCTTTATAAATAAAGTGATGTACATAAAATGGGAACAATAAAACATAATTGCATAAAATAACTACCAACTAAAAACTTTACTGAATAGTCTTCAGCTGGTTTTTAGGTCCACAGAGGCGACCACACAGAGAGACAAAGGCAAGTCATTCCTGAGTCTGGGGGCTACAGGTCTCCCCAGATTTTAAAACTGGTGTCTGGGACCTTCAGGAGGCTCTGGCCTAAAGACAGAAGGATGTACCCCGAGTAAAAGCGACACAGCAAGTTGACAGTATACTGGGAGGCCTGACCATGTAACGCCCAGAAAGTCAACACTAAAACTGCTCTGGCGTTAGAGTTCTGCACCAACTGAAGTCTGTTGAAAGTCACCTTATTGAAACTTGTTAAAGTGAAAACAGAATTACAATCAATGAGATAACAGCATGAATGATGATTACAACATTCTCCTAACTTTAGAGACAGATCTCAAATGATAAAAACAATCTTTGGTCAGCTGTCAGGAATAGCCCTCCAAAGACACAGCGTGATCAAACACAACCCTGAAGGTTTCTGAAGCTGGTTTTAACAGATGAGCCCAGAGCACCAAGATGGTTTTTGGTCAGGGGGATCTTTTTTATTGCGAGCAATAATCCGAGTTTCTGTTTTGCTTGAATTTATCTGAGGTCATTTGAATAGAGCCAGTTTTTGATGCAAGACATACATTCCAGGAGCACAGATAAAAAGTGAAACTGAGTCATTGAAGGAACAATGCAGCTAAATATCATCAGCATTAAAATGATAGGACGCAATTTTAAAACCATGAGTCAGCTGACCACGAGGCTTCAGGTACAACAAAAACAAAGCGGACCAAGGACAGAACCCTGTGCATCACATATATTAGAAATAATTCATAACTAGTTGATAGTCCTTGTTCTGGCAGGAGTGAAGAAGCCTCTGACTGAACACACTTTTTCCTCACTGAGTTGTGTATGGAGCTGGGTTAGGGACATAAATTCTGCAAGTATGAAAATACAAGTGACCAGTAAAGTAATATGAATATAATAACCTGCAATAAACCAGTAAAATGTCAACTCATCATCGCTAACAGTACCAACATAACATCTGATAGGCTACCATAGTAGGAATAAACTGCGGCTGGGCTTCACATGCAATTTTAGTGTTTAAACTCGCAGAAGTGAAAATAAATGGCATGTTGTGTATCAGCAGAGTGGTATTAGAAAAAGTATTGAATTTGTCATTTTGACTGGCAGATATTGAAGTATCTGTACTTGTACTTGTTTCTGCAGTGTCAAATATGGAAATAGTTAAGCTAAAGATTTAAAACATCTTGGTGCAGACACTGAATGATCTTAGCTTCCTTAAAGACACACTACATAACCTTCTGACCTTAAAACTAAAACAAAGCTCAGGCTGACTTTTTAAAACATGGCTAAATCCAAAAATGTCAGCTGTGCTTGAAACACCAAGATTTACTCAACATAAATAATAACTTTCACTTTAGTTTCTGTCAGACATCAACGTAGATTCAACATTCGTGACTGACGATCATTCAGTGTTGGTTCAAATGGCCGTAAAGCTGAATAAAATTCATAATTAACCAGCGGCGTCAATATCCAGCAGTCAGAAACAACTTTTTCCTCAGGCCTGAACCAGTGGAAACACACCTGCATCAACTTAAACTCCGTCCAGAATCAAACTTTCTCGTGATTATTGGATGTTTTTTTCTAACTAGGCCCCAGACCAACGTTAATGTCAGATTGAGAATGTGTCTTTGGTTTTACCAGTTTTAGTGAGTCTGAGGCCCGAACTTGTTTCCAAAACAGCTGTTCAACATTACAGCAGTTGTTCTAAGTGTGTGTGACACATTCGTCCGGTTGCCATGCAACTGCAACATCCACAGCTTGATTACTGACTTACTGTGCTCCTCTTCCTCTGTTGCTGCCACTGTCAATACAGGCAGAAAAGTGATAAATAACAGTGCAAGTACAAGCAAACATGGATACTTTTATCTTTTCAATTATTTTATTGAACTGTGTCCTAGTGCTTTGTTTTTGTTTTTACCTCAATTCAAGGAAGTAAATAAACACCAATAAAAAGATGCAACACTAGTTCAAATTCAGACTTATTAGGAAAATTCAGCTGTATTTATAGAAATAACTCTAAGCCCAGTCATATAACTTTCATTCATTTATTAAACAGTGGTGTATGATAATGTTTTATCTCATCACCTTAAACTAGTTCATACACATTAAATCTTTTTACACATAAAACACAGTTTACGGACACTTATAAGACTAAATGAAAACAATATGTAAAAAAGCATTTCAAGCTGGTGACGTCACTTTATTTGGTATAAAAGCAGCGTCCATGAAAGGCTGAGAAGCAGAGACCGACTCAATTCATCAACCTGCTGATCCATAAATGTGAGAAAATCAGTCAAATGTTTTAAAATAATGGGTCACATTTACCAGTAAGGTAAGAACCAACATTGAATGTTACCGTGCTGAAGTTTCAGGTGTAAAACTTTGGTGTATTTGTCCTGAAAATATTAACATGTGTGATTCCTTGAAAGTGAAACTTTACTAGTCCTTGAGGAGAAATTTAAAAGGCACAGTGGAGCACAAAGTAAGGATTGTAGTAAGTAATTCTAATCATTTTAACATTCTTCTTCACACTCATGTATGAGATACCTTCGTACAACTGACTTTAATTTAAATGGTTTAATTATTTTCCTTATAAAACCGGACTGGAGATTCACAATTTTCCAGTCGGTCTAACAGGATTTTCTGGGCAACCGATAGAAGTTTGTTATAAATCAGAGGTTATCTGACTTCCTGTGTCCTTTCTATCATCTCCAACCCGTCTGCACATTCTCCTCCGACAACTGCTGCTCACTTATAGAAAACTATTTTACTTTTTTTTTGGTTTGCTTTGGAGTCACAGTCCAGTATTTCCAACTCAGCTCATGTTTGAACAATTCAAACCTGTTAAATATCCCCAAAAAATTACATTTTTGTATCCTTCTTAGTATTAAACTACACTACCTAAAATTTAATCACATCTGTCTTATTAATGCTGAAAACAGTCTTACAGACACTTCTAAAAAAGCAGAAGATCACTCCAAAAGTGACTTCCTGACCGGCGTTTTATTCTAACCACAGGAGGCTTTTCTATTTTAATGTTATTGTCCAGATTAATCATCCTCACAGCAGAAAATATCAGATGTAGTGCACACATACCACCACAGGGGGGCAGCAGATTCAATGTTTCCTGCAGGTTTCATGTAAAGCTCTTTTATGAAAACGTGGTTGAAAATGTTTGGATGGTAAAACAAGATTCTTGTTCTTCTGAAGAAATATTTTAATTTCATACAAACGTGCAGTTAAAAAAAATTAAAAGCTGTTGAATAAGTCAACCTAGAGGTTAAACAGAGGCTTGTACATAAGAAAAGTGGACAAGGGGAGAAGTTAACTTCCAAAAACACAAAATATAAAGGCTAAAACAGCTTTTTATAGCAGCCTACTTTTATCGGGGGGGTTAAGATCCATGGGACTGTGGCCAACTTCCTCTTACAGATCCACAGAGGAAAACTGAACCCAGATCAACTATGATAGTCAAAATGAAGCGAAATCAAAAAAAGGGGACTCTAATACGCATTCAAACCAACAGGATCCAGTTCCTTCTGTCTCTGGCTGCATCATACATCGCTCTGAAGGTAAGTGGACTGAAAAGAAATCTTACAAAGATGTTTTGTTCAGGCAGAGGACTTTTGGTCTTATGGACAGATGAAACTAAATTAGCTTGCTTTGCTGCATCTGGCTGAGTGTGCTTTGAGTCTGTGCTGAGAAAAGCAGCATCACATCATCAAGGTGTCCCGGAGCAAAACACACTGCCTAATGTCAGAGTCTGATTCGGTCTACACGAGATAATGATCCAAAACATGAGCCTAGAAGCAGGAAAAGGAGTAATGATCCTGCTGCAAAACAGGAAGAACCGAAGGTTTGAAAAAACAGAGGGGACATCCGTCAATCCTGAAAGGCACCAGCTCAGAGTCTCTTTAAAGGCGCTAAAATATATACAAGTATTTTACACTCACCAGCCACGTTATCAGGTTGACCTGTTCTCTGCTTGTGAACATAAATATGCAATCAGCCACTCACATGTCAGCGTATTCAGTCATGTAGACATGGTTGAAGACGACTTTGAAGTTCAAACTGAGCATCAGAATGAGGAAGAAAGGGGATTTAAGTGACTGTAAATGATGCAGAAACTGCTTTATGACCACAGTGTGCCATCTTTTTTCATGTCTAGCATCGCAGCAGCAGACAGACAGACTGCCTGTGTGTTGCTGTCATGTCAATATGGAGCAAAGTCTCTGAGGCATGTTTACAGCACCTTGTTGAATCCATGATACCAAGAATTAAAAAGGGGTTCCAGCCTGGTGCTGGCAAGGCGGAGCTGATCAAAGCAACCACCCACCAAAAGGTCTGGTCAGAACTTTACCGTCATAAAAACAAAAATCAGGACACAAGATGAACCAGTTAAAACTTTATTTCACTTTTATAGCCGCAGATTACAGATTGAGATATGTAGGCACGAAAAGAGGCGATAATTCCTCCCCCATCCTGCAGGAACATCCCGTCTCCTCTAACTAACATCATGTAGTGGACATGGACTGATCCTGTCATGATGCTAAACTTGTCAAAATGAATCTCAGCTATGATTTCCAGGATTAACTGTAGCTCCAGTCCAGTTTTACTAAGGTCAGCACGGAGCTCTCCGGTATTCAGAAAACCAAGTGAAGTTTCTTTGTAATGAGCGGCTTCCACAGCAATCTGAGATCTACTCGTCTCCTAAACCTACGATGTGTTTTCCTGATGATGTGGTTAACTGCTGCCAGAGAGAAGAAGAGGAAGCTGCTCACATTTCAACAACAGCCAATAAAGACATGTTTTTTTATTTGAATCTTTTCTCATCGGGATATTTCTCAAGTTTTAGAGTAACTGATTACATTTTCTTACTTTGCCTCCAACTCTACCCGACCGGCCTTCCCTTTCATCCCTCACAGTTTCTTCTTTACCCCACCCCCACCCCACCCAAGTGCTCCTGCTCAGTCATGAACGATGTTTCCTGCCCAGGTCTCGTGTTTGGTTCCCGGCTTGAGATGGGTGATGGTCACCTCCACTGCCTGGACCTTCTCGTGTTTGGGTGGGAGGGGGCAGACCTTGTAGCTCACTTCATCACCTTCCACTGGGACGTACTCCCCCTCAATGCTGGAGGAAGAGGAAGAGGTTCACAAGTCAATGAAAAGAAGAGCCTGGTCTTAGTTAGGCCAGCGAGGAGTCTCCTCCAGGCCCTGTGATGAAGAACCAGCTATGCATGTTTGATGAAATCTTTATTCAAACATAAAAATCTGCTCCAGGGATTCTGCTGATGTTCAAGTGGAATAAAGTCGCTGCAAACAGGAAAATATCCAAAGATTCCCCAGTGAGGATAAACACCTACACCACTTCTCCATCTAACATCTCAATGCACAAAACAGAATTTATTACTAACAGAACTTTGTAGAAATAACACCCAGATCAACAGAGACCAAGCCTTTTCTCATCTGCACACCATTCTCTCAAGTCTTAGCTTTCAGGAGTAAAAATACTGGCATTGAAACAAACACACAACAGAAACTATTTACATATTTACACTTTCTTTCGGCTGTTTCCAGTTCTGCTACTATTCACCTACTATCCTCACAAACCAACTCCAACTCAGCTGCTTTTTGGCGCCACCGAGCATGAACTTCTTGGCTCTGTTCCAGCAGAAGAGGATTATTTTTCTTCTTTTCAGACACAGAACTTCCTGCTAAATTGTTGATCTTTGGCTGCTCCTGATTGGACGTTACTGTCCGTTTAAGCTGATCTGATTGGTTAAAGGTTTGACAAGACGTAACTTTGTTTTTATTTCTGAGTCAAAATAGAGGTGTCTTAGCAACATAGTGGTGATGGTGACCTTTTTATTATGATACGTGATGAATAATGAAGCATGGATCACTCACTGTGGATTAAGCATAAACACTACATTTTGTCTCTGGATTATAAACCTCCTGGATGGGATATAAACACCTGGAAAACTTCTGTAGATTAACTAAAACGTAAACTATCATCACAGTTGACCTCACAGAGTTACACACTACTTTTCCAGAGACATTGTTGATAATATGCATGATGGGACTTTTGGCGTTTTAAAGGTTAAATTACTTGATCGAACCAATCTACTGCCCAGCTCTCCTGACAAAGAACATTTTACACCTGTTTTCAGTGTTTTTCTTCCCTCTGTGTTCAGGGTTCTGACAACATGCTCGTGCACCTTCCGTTAACAGCATTCTTTAGTAATGATGCTGACTGTTTTGTGTGTAAAGCTGCGTCGATGCGTGACGTGGTTACATTTTAAATCTGTGGATGAAAACAAAAGGCACTGTGGTGAAGGTCACATCTGCCGTCCTCCTACTCACAGATCCGCTCCCACACAGATTCCTCACACAGCTTGATGAAAACCACAGCAGCCCTCGCACTCACACCTCATCATCGGCGACAAAAAGAAGAGGCGCACACACCTTCACTCATCCTCTGACCACGCACACACTTACTCTGAGATGTGGACAAAGATGTCGTTGCCTCCGTCCGACGGTATGATGAAGCCGTGGCCCTTGGAGCGGGAGAAACATTTACACACTCCTGTAAACACCGGACCCTCTGCTGCACGGGCCGTCCTGGAGAGCAGCATGGACACAGATGGAGGGGTGGAAGACGAGGAGGAAGATTAGCCAATGAGAAGACCTCACCTGATGATGAATTATTTCACTTAAAACCAGAACTTTCTAGTTTTTAAAACAAAACCACATGATTTTGCCTTTTTCTAATTAAATTATAGAAGAAATTGAACCAACTTGTCATTTTATTCCTAAAAATTAAAAATATTTGCACAAAATTAAACGTGCATCTCGAAAAAGTGTCTGCAGAGTTGAACGTGCTGTTGAACTTGAATGATTAACCCAAAACATGACCCCAACAGAGAGCTGTTTGCTGAACCAACAGAGAGGGTTATAAAACCATCCAGAGGGTAATTCAGCTCAGTGTGGAAAACGTGCTGGCTGGTCTCAGAGTGTTCGTGGTTCGGTGCAAGTACAAACAAAATGAGAGGGTTTTAAAAGGGAAACATAAAGGTAGAAAAAAAAGATGTGAAAGTGTTATAGTTTTGAAAGAAGAGATGAAGAACAACCAACTTTGGTGACTGAACTGTAAGAAACCAGCTGATAGAGAAGAGATTCAAGTCCAGAAAAGTAAAACCTAGACCGAGACTTCATTTATGGAGACGGACAGTTTGGTCCGTCTTCTGCGTTAGTTTGTAGTTTGGTCCGTTTTCAGGGAGCTTAGTTATCCGTCGCTTGATGCAGAAAACAGAGCAGAACAGCTGACATGTGACCAGCAAAGACACAAACCAGAGAAGAAGAGAATTAGGAAGGGAACAAACCAGAAGAAGAACGAAAATGAGGACCAAAAAAAAAAATACTGCATGAATTTTGAAGAAAGGCTGTACGCAAGAGTTTAGGTATCGGCTCGCGGGAATTAAATCTGAACTCAGCACTGCCCCCTAGAGGAGGAAATGACTTAATAACCATGGCAACACAAAACACACATGGAAGTATGAGGACGACGTACGACAAGGTTTGAAACTAACGTAGCCATTTATGTACGTAAGGGAGCATAAATGGGCCTTAACACCTAAAGTGAGGAAAACAAGGTGATGGAGGCTGAAGAGAAAAAATAAGGACTGTGGATGAGTGGATCAAAGTGATGATGATGAGTCATGAATCTGCATCTGGACCTGGAGATGATGATGCTGGAACTCCGATCCAATGAAACATACAAAGATGAATCAAGAAAAAATTCCACAATCACTGATAAAATCAGGTGGTTGTCATCATCTCTACAGTAAATACTTCGCTGGACTGTTCCAGTCTTTTTATATAGTAAAAACTGCAAAGAAGAAAACACTAAAAAGATTTCTTTATTTTTCAAGATTCCAGGTTTTTATTTTGTCTACTTTATCTGTCCAAAATAAATCAACTCCACTTCAGAACCTGCAGCTGTCCTGAAGGCAGCAAAGCCATCTGCTCTCTGAATGGTCAGTTTAAACTGTCGCCGTCCAATCACATACAGGGTCAGATTGGCAATGCAAAAATAAATAAATAAATCAAAAGTTTGGACACATTTAATGCCTGGATTTAAGGGGTTAATGATAAAAATGTGCCCAAACATCCAACTGGTACAATCATGGATTATTTTTTTCTTATCTCATTTTTTTATAAAATTATTCCTATCCTCCAACTGAGGTGAACCTTTTATAATTTTTATTATTTCTTTTGCCAGTGGTTGTAAACTACCACAGCGATCTGGAGTAAATAGTTCCAGTGTTTCATTCAAATAAACAAAGAGGGCACAGAAGTAAACAATTCTTTTCATCTGTATTCATGACATAAAAGCAGACATGAATCTACACTTGTAAAAACTGTTATAATAAATATTCTGCAGCTTTAAATGAAACTTTACACCAACATCAGGTTTGCCTGCATTAAAAAGCTGAAACACCATCTGGCTTGTTGTGTGTGTGTGTTTGTATCCTCACGCTGAGTAGGTCCTGTTCCTGCGAGTGGGGAGAGGGCTGGGGAGGAGGTAACCCCTCATGGGGGAAGGCGAGCGTTCCCGTAGCTTATAGTCTGGAGGCAGCAGGGACTCTGAAAGGAAAATACCCGCATTACATCATGACAAGCGTCTGAAAGCAGCACGGCATGTCGCTGTTCTGGTTCTTCAACGCGCCACACAGCAACAACTTTCATATGTTTCAGTTTAAACATCAAACAGTTTTTATATGTTCAACATGAATCAGGAGATGATCAGGCTCTGATTTCTCTTTCATGCATAAATGAACCGACACCTCTAAGCCTCGGCTCATTTTACCGAACGTGTCAGAGGGGTTAATCTTTCTATTTTGCTTCAGTCATCATTAGTGTCAGAGTAGGGCTGAATTCACCTTCATCAATCTCTGCTCTGAAAAACAAACTGGACAAAGAAGACGTGGAGCAGAAAATCCTGATCCACACCTCTGGACTGGAAACACTGACGACATGGTTACATACGAACACAGCCTCGTCTTTAGTACTTTGTCCCCCCAGCTTCAGGTAGTTTCCTCCAGCTCTTTCATAACGATTTCATGCATTCAGCAGACACATAAAGGAAACTCAAATCAACAGTGTTGATTTTTTATTTTCTTTGAGAGCTGTCTTCTCTGCTTTAAAACTTAAATATCGTTCTGTCCTCACACACAAAACGTTCCTGGTTGCATTTGTTGCTTCTGCTATAATGTGTATAAGGTCCAGTTTTAACACATTTATCTCTGCGTTAATGGTTTAATTTTGACAGCCCTGGCAAATATGAGCAATTTATCAGAGAAATGCAGGCTATACATTTTTTACAATTATCTAGCGACACCCTGAAATTATCTCATGACCCCCAGTTTGAGAACCACTGCTTTTAGACAACATTTTCTGCTAAAAATGTAAGCGATGTGGTTGCAAAACACATCCGCCTGTGCGCAGATTGCCCCTCTGCTTGCTCAGGATTGGAGCACAATAATAACACAATGTACAAATTGGGATGAAATGCCACATGACACACAGGGCTGCTTTGAAAAACATCCAATATGTATTTGATTTAGGACCATAAATGAAAGTGATCAAAAATAAATATATATTTTTAGATTTTTTTGCTCTTCATACAGTCATAAAAAAACTCAGATTTGGCCACTTTTAGCTGTACACAGAAAAATGTGTAGCTCTACCCAAAAACGAATATCAAGTCTGAAGTGCTTCACGAACTTTACTGATAAATTAATCTCCATTTAAACTCCACACATGACACCACAGCTGTTTCCACATGTTGAGCAGGAAACTGTGGAGAATTAAACCAGCTCAGAGTCTTTAATGCAGATAATGGTAAAGTTACTCAAGTGTTGCAGAGCAGCTAAAAATAAAAACACCATCTGTACCTGGAGAACTTGGAGATTTGGCAGGCGGCAGTGGAGGGGTCATAGGTCGAGGCCCCTGGATGGGTGCAGCTTCAGAAGACATGTCAGAGGGTGGGGGGGTCGGGATGGGGGTGGGTCACTCTCAAGTTAGCACAGGGAAGTTTCTGAAACCTAAAGAGAAGAACAGAAGAGCTTTAACACTACTGAACACACATTATACACAAACAATTCCTCCCATCCCTCAAAAGAAACCTGATCTATTGAATTGGTAACTAGGTGATTCACCTAATCACCATGGCAACAATAATTTAAGAATGGTTCGATGCTGCCTTGACCCGACAGGAAACGGAGAACAAGATCAATCCCTTTGTTCAAACTATGTCAGCGTCTCGATGACGGCACGTCATAACAGCAGAAAAGAAAACCTTCATTCAGCCTTCGTCTCCTTCGCTGCTGAACTCTTCAAAGAGGAGGAAATAATAGCGGCTATTAAACTAATTTAATTAGAGAAAATCACTGTAGAAGCATCAGGAGAGGGTTGGTGACCTCTTGTTTTATCTCAGTTTTAAAGCTGCCAGTGAGACGGAAGAGGAAGAAACTGCTCAACCTCTGTCAGGGTAAAATGGTTATTCAGTAGAATTCATTTATAAGGTTAGAACATGTCAGTGATTTGTTTCCAGCTTCTTCTGACCCAAAACCACTAAACAAACCCTCCTCCGTGCAACTGCATGTCACACAAGAACTGGAAATCATAGGGGCCGTCCGCAGGACACGGATTGTGGCAAAAATATTTTAGCAAAACATCATTTCATCCCCACGAAGTCAGGGATTAGCCTCCATGAAACCGACCATGTCTGAAGCCAGGTACCAAAGTGGATCGGTCTGAGTCCTCTACCGTCTGCAGTACTGTGCGTACAGTGAAGCTGCACAACTCGAGGATATGACGTCAATGTGACGAACACGCGGCGATTCCCAATCCACCCTTCCTCAAGTTTTTTATGTTTTATAGTCAAGCATTTTTTTAAAGAAGCTCAACCTTTTAGTCCAAAGAAATGTTCCTCTTTTGCTTTGCAGTGAATCCTCAGCTATCTTCTCTTCTCTGCTTCCGATGTGAACTTCCTGCAACACGCAGCGAGCGTTTATCTGCGCACAAAGGGAAAGATCTCAGACTCGCCTTTTTGAGCACACATTTGCTAAGAAGAAGAGCAAGTGAGAGAGAAGACAGAATTTTCTCGTTATTGGGCCTCATACACAGACTATGAAGACAAGTATGACTGTTCTTCTTCTCTCACTAACTTTCACCACCACAAGACCTATGTGCTCTAATGCCGCGGCCATTAGCATCTACATGGAGCAGGAATCCAAGGCAGCAAGAGTCCATGTGATCCGCTGTTGATGCACCGAGCACGAATGCCCTGCAGCATTTTAAACAGTGTCACATCACTGGTGCCAGACGGGTTGGTCTGAGTACTTCAGAATCTGCTCATCTACTGGGATTTTCAGAGGGTTTACAGAGAATGGTCTGAAAATAAATAACCCTCCTGGGTCACAGAAGTAGTCGCACCGTCACCAGTCCTTAAAATCAACTCCCCTTTCAGAACCTGCAGCTGTCCTGAATGCAGGAAAGCCATCTGCTCTCTGATTGGATGATGACAGTTTAAACTGACCAATCACATACAGGGTCAAACGCATCATAACTTTGTACGGCAGAGAAAGTGTGCAAGAATCTCCCCTCTCATTTGGTCTCTGATGGGTTTTGAACCCATGGAGGGTGAGAGGTTTCAGGTAATTCACTTTCTCTGCAGTTTAACACATTAGTAAGATGAACTGAAGACTAGGTTCATGTTTTGGACTAATGGCCTTGACGCTAGGGCTGGGCGATATGAACCAAATCTTATAACTCGATATTTTTTACCTGAATCACAATATACGATATACGTCTCGATATATGTATATTTTTTTTGTCAAGTAACCAGAGAGACAGTAATTTACAGCCTTCAGTGCTAACTATACTTTTATTAAGGTTCAGCAGCACATGTGCATTAAAACAGCAGAAATGAAAGTACCTTTATATTGAATTAAATCCTCCTAAAACAAAATAATTTGAAAAGTACTTTTCAATGACCACAACCAAATTACAGCTGAGCAAAATGCAAGAGAAAAGATGCTGTTAACCCAAAACAAGCTGTCTCTAAACGATATTCCCTCCTTCTATATTGTGTTTGATAAAGTCTTGATATATTTGAAAATCTCGATATATTGCCCTGCCCTACTTGACGCCCAGCAGCAGAAGCTGTTCAGGAGTTCTAGATCTGAGTGTCCGTATCCAGTAAAACTTAAAAAGGCAGAAACCTAAACAAATCTGAGAAAAAATTCCCACGTTCGTCTTGGGAAGCTCGGTGCATGACGTGCAAAGCAGGGACCTCGAAACTAGAGACAGGTTCCTTTCTTTTGCGTTTATATAGTTATTTTATTATTGCTTTTTAAAAAGAGAAAAGGCTCAAAATTTATCTTCTGGAAGTGGACTGACTTACTATTTTAGCCCTAAAAAAAAGTTGTTTTATGGAGCCTAGATAATATAAATTCAGTAAAAGTGTTAAAAGATCCGTGTGAAGTACATGCAGGCCTCTTCATCATACTGCAGTAGCATTGAATGGGGCCACGTTTGTATCTATCCACACTGATAGAAAATATCTCCACCTTTGGATGGAGTGTTCTGAAGTTTCATGTTTCTGTCATCTGACAACAGCACAGAACAGATGAGACGTTTGCAATAAAACAGATTCTGTGGTTTCATCTGGGTTTCAGGAAATAGAAAACAGCAATAAGATAATTCATGATAAAACAGATTAAATTAGATCAAGTTTGCGTGTTTGTTTTGGTGGATTATCTGAGTCTCTGGAGTAAAAAGAATAATAAAAAAGTAAAGCCAAAGCTATGGTTTGGCTAATATTTGTACAGATACACTGAAGGCACAGATCGGTCGTAACTTAATAAGCATGAAGTTAATGGAATCACAGACTCTCTGGACACCGTGCTTCCAGTACAACCATCAGCACACATTAACACATTTAACACCGTTTACAGCATCTCACCATGACTTTCCCAAAACAGCAGACATGTGAATCAGCTCAAACCAGGGGCTAAAATCCGTCTGCATAACATAAAAAACGAAGAAAAACAGCTTTTAAACTGGAGCATAAAGGAGATTGTTTCCAGGGAGGGATGGAAAAATGGGTCAGACAAGAGTCACGTACAGTAAACTAGAGATAAAGACCAGGAAAACATGACAAGGTGAGTACAGATTTAGCCACCCAAGTCTCTCTCTTTACTATTCGCTGCTTCAGGGACCAAAATAAAGATGCTGTAGGTTTTAGTTTATAGATAAACAACTTCCCAAACATTTTCTCCAAACATATTGATTTGTTTTCCAGGTACCAGCTCTTCTCTCTTTGGAAAGTGTCTTAAAACTAGCTAAAAAAATACCTCCCTGCAGCATGATAATCCACTAGTATGAGCATTGTTACTCTGTTACTACCAACCGTGACCTGACCGGCTGAGATGGAGATAAGATGTCTCACATTGTAGCAACGCAACGCCTTCCTTGAACCATTACGAAGAAGAAGGAAACACAGAAACAAAGGACAAGAATGGTGGACATTAGGGCTGAACGAATATCCATTTTTAAAATTCTAAATCACAATTTAAAACACAGAATTAGCAAATCAAAAAGAAGCGTGAATAATATTCATTCAGGTTTTAGTCTTTAAACACCATGTGACAGCTACACTGAAGTCATGTTTTCAAACCTCATCACGAACTAATTTTCCATAAATGACTGAATCGCTGAGTCAAAGAAACATAGAAGGCAGAAAACAGTCCAGCGTCTGAAATGTCCTGATGAATAAAGACGGTTTTACTGAGTGGAGTCGCTGTGAATATTCTCAGAGTTCATATGACGGCAGATTCAGCTTGTTCAGCTCTGAGATGGACACCAAGTTCTCAGCCCAACGCCAGAGTTTCCATCTCCACCTCCCAGAAAGCACGTGAACAGAAATGAAGCGCTGTGGCCTAAATACGATAAATAACATCAGACTCTTTAGTTTTACTACAAGGACAAAGTAGAAAACTGTTCTAGAGGAAATTTTACAGATGGTAAGTGAAGCCGGTCATATCAACTTCACCTCCTTGTATCAGAGCAGTTCATATCTCAGAAATATGTTTCTGCGTGAACAGCAAACAAAAAATTTATATCCTGCATTTACTTTGTGCTTTGGCTGCTACCATGGCCAGGTCTCTCTTGAAAAAGAGATTTTGAATCTCCTGGTTAAATAAAAGGTTAAATAAAAATAAAAAGAAGCAGCAGCAAAATAAAACTGCAATAACTGTCAGAAAGACTGCAGCTACATTTTATTTAGAACATGGACAGTACCCATGTCGTTACATAAAAGTCTAGTTTTGTGGGCTTAAAAAAAGTATTGTGGTATTTAAAGACACAATCCAAAATATTTAGTGGTTAAAACAGACACTCATAAGAATTAATTTCATGGTTAAGTACATTTTAGCTACAGCAGAGTTTATTAAAAAATAATAATAATTACAGGGAGTGAAGATGTGTTTTTTTTAAACCTAGGATTAGAGACAACCAGCTTTTCCTGCTGTTTACATTATGAATCAGTCCCTTCAGGAATTTGCATGTTTTCTGAAATCACTGTTTGAACACATTCCCAGTGTTTGATCTGATGAAACGTCCAGTCAGAATAAAAATGCATCGTGTAAACACATCAGCTGGTCAGAAAGAATTTTCAATCCGACTGAGAGGGATGGTTTAAACCTTTTCATGATCGGATCAGCAGGAAAAAATAACCACGTAAACACTCATTGTGATGGTTTCTGTGCTGCTTGAACCAGGTGGGGGTTACGTGACGTAATGAGTTTCAGGGAACACTGAATATTTTTTTTCTGAATTAATATGCACTGTCTATGTGAAAAGCATTAGGATGATGTTAAATCTTTCCATCGTGTAAACAGATGATGGTCGGATCACTATCGGGCGTCCATGTGAACACGTCGGCTGGAATTTCTAATCAGACGGATTCTAATCAGATACATGAAATATTTGTCCATGTAAACGTAAGTAATGAAAATACCTGTCAAAATATAAACCAAGAGGAAGAAGATCAGGTAGTTGGGAGCATTACTCAGCATTAGTCAGCATATTAGTGGGAGTCTCTTTTACTCAAGGTCCATTTTGCATCGGTTACAAAGAACTGTTTGCAACCACGTCAAAGTTTCTCATCTTTGATGCAACCGTGATGAAATCTTTTTATACATAAACAACTGAATCAAGTAGAGAAATTTCTGTTATAAAAAACCAGCTGACATGATGAAAATAATTATTTTTAAAGCATAATACAAAAGAAAGCGCCCGTCCAGTGTTCGCTAATGTACTGAAGACCAAGCTGCATGAAACATTAGTCAAGCTGTTAGTGACCTTTATGAGTTTATAAAGTGGTTTGATGTTGAATTGAAGCGGCAGAGACTAAACGCGGCAGCTTGTTAAAGCATAAAGTGACAAAAAAAAAAAGGCCGAAACATCCAGAGTCAGTTGAGTAAATCAAGAAGATAACTGAGGAGCTGAAGATAAGGACGGGGAGACGGTCAGGAGGTCAGACGTGATAACATATCATGTCAATGTGTAGAAGTAACAGCAACATAAAGCCAGCAGTCATACGCTGGCCTCTTTAAGAAAGCCAGAAGAATTTAACAGATGCAGACAAAAACTTGCAATTTACTCCTTTCTGTTCGTCAAATTTATAACGTAACCAAGATCTAAAGCTGTGAGAAAAATGTAGTAAACTAAGACATATTTTCCACAAGGAAATGTAGTGGAGAGGAAACACAGGGTTTTATAAGCAGCCTGACTTTATTTTACACCTTTTAAATTACTTTTTAGTCACGAAAATGAACCAAACTCTGGGAATGCTAAGACCCCCCCCCCCCCATCATATATGCTTCATACTCCGTTATAATAGGGCTGCAACTAATGACTATTCTGATAGTCGATTACTCATCGACCAATAAAACGACAATTTGACCAATCAGATTATGTATCTCATACTTATTAAATGGATCTTATTTCATTTTCATCTTTGAAATCTAGCATGAGGTTGTTAAGTAAGTCCGACGTGCCTCCTCTTTAAATGTTTAAGCATTGCAGACGTACTTCCGTGGTACACAAGTCCACTTTACAAATCTCACATGTATTTAATTTATTTTGTAAGTTTAACGTGAAGTTATTTCAGACTTCTGACGTTGTCTGCCGCCATTTTGTTCCCTAGTCTGCTGCCATATTTTTACCCTTTATTGCGCATGTGCAACTCTCAGCAGAGATAAGAAAAGAAGACGATGTCTCACTCCATTTTTTTTTGCAGACAATAGGTCAACGGTTAAATTCGACTATTTTTGACAATGTCAACTAATCATTGTGTCTCTGTCATCAGCACCAGACAAAACCAGACTAAATCAGGGAGACGCTGAGATTTAAAAACCCAATTTAAACAGATTAAACAAACAGAGCGGCTTCAGAGCCACTAAAACAGGGATTCGAGGTTTTCATCTCAGTTCTGGATAAACACACCACCAACTTTCTGTCTTCATTTAAACACAAACAAAAGCTGTGGGTTAAACCCACGCCCGGTGGAATTTTCCATCATCGTTGTCTCTGGTCACCCTGACACCAAGACACCCTGCTGACACAGCAAATACCAGCCCACTGGGACACGCAACAGCCAACACACACACCTCTATCTGATGAGGCCATTATAATGTATGACTGAGCCCAGTCTTTCCCCAGCAGCATAAACACCTCATAAATCCACACAGGCTCTATTCACTGGGTTAGAGATGTCAATCCATTCATACGGAGCTGCATTAACACACCCACTCAGTTTTAAAAAGATTACCCTTTACATGTTCTTAAATCAGCAAGCATGAAGTAAACCCCTACTCGTGTTTGAATTAACTCACTAGCTGTCTTGTTAGTAGATTTAGAGACTCTTCAGACCTCTTTTCCTGCAACATTTCAGACCATGTTTGCAGTTTTAGAAACATTTACAAACATTGTTGCATGATTTAAGGTTTAAAAGACCTTCTCCAAACAGCAAAAATAAACTCACCAGCCACTTTATCATTAGGAACACCTTGCTAGTACCTGGTTGAACCTCATTTTTCCTCCAGAACTGCCTTCATTCTTGGTGTCACAGATTCAACAAGGACTTTGAAACAAGATTTTGCTCCATATTGACCTGACAGCATCACAGTTGCTGCACATCCATGATGAGAATCTCCGGTTCTACCACATCACAAAGCTGCTCTACTGAACTGAGATCTGGTCCTCAATCTGAACTCATTGTCATGTTCAAGAAAGCAGCTGGAGATGATCTGAGCTTTGTGACATGGTGCATTATTCTGCTGGAAGTAGCATCAGAAGATGCTCCGCTGTGGTCATAAAGGGATGGACATGGTCAGTAGCAATACTCAGGTAGGCTGTGGTGGTTAAACCAGGCCATGTTGGTACTAAGGGGCCCAAAGTGGGTCAAGGAAATATCCCCCACACCATCACACCACCAGCAGCCGGGACTGTTGATACAAGGCAGGATGGATCCATGTTTTCATGATGTTTCCACAAAATTTTGAGTCTAGCATCTGAATGTGGAGTTGAAATGGAGCCTCATCAGACCAGCAACGTTTCTCCATCTTCTATTGTCCAGTGTTGGTGAGTCTGTGTGAATTGTAGCCTCAGTTTCCTGTTCTTAGCTGGCAGGAGACACCCGGTGTGGTCTTCTGCTGCTGGAGCCCATCTGCTTCAAAGTTGGACATGTTGTGTGTTCAGAGATGCTGTTCTGCAGACCTCGGGTGGAATAATGTGCTTATTTGACTTCCTCTTGTCTTTCTATCATCTTCAACCACTTTGCCCATTCTCTGCTGACCTCTGACATCAACAAGACATTTTGGTTCAGACAACTGCTGCTCGCTGGATATTTTCTCTTCTTCAAACCATTTTCTGTAAACCACAGAGCTGGTTGTGTGTGAAAATCCCAGTTAGATCATCAGTTTCTGAAATACAACCATCACACATTCACCTCACTCTGATGCTCGGTCTTCATCATGTCTACATGGGCTGAGTTGCTGCCATGTGATTGGCTGATTAGATATTTGTGTTAACAAGAAAATAAAGAGGCACACTTGTAGCAATGTCTATGAACCAATCTGTGTTTACAGATGCAGATCTGTGTTGCAAAGGGCTTTTACAAACACTGCTTAAAACAAATTTATAAACTTATATTGATCTTAGGATATTGGTTTGCTGAGAAAGTGATGTGAGAATTAAACTGCTGGAAGAGCTTTGTCTGAAAACAGATGGTCAGCTTTGCCTCCGTCTTATGCTAAGCTAGCTTGTTAGCACAACAATAAAACTCCCATTATTGTCTCACAGGAAGCAGCGGAGCGTAAGTTAAATGGTAAATGTACTTATAAAGCGCTTTACATATACGGCACATTCACCACGCAAGACGCTCAACCACGACCCTCCAGGAGCAATTCGGGGTTCGGTGTCTTGCTCAGCGAAACCTCGACATGAGCTCTCCAGGCCAGGATCGAACCGGCAACCCTTGGGCTACAGGACGACCACTCTACCCACTGAGCCACACCACCCAGTGGGTAGTTGCCTTGATTAACGTACAAAGTTCACCATGTCCTTATGCATCAAGCAAAAAAAAGACTGGTCAAATATTAGGAACGTTTATTTTGTTGGACATCTCTTGGGTGAAATAACACATCTGATTGGTGAGCAGCAGGAGGTTTTGTCACCCTTTATGCTGCTAAGGAAATAAGATCAGATCAACTACAAATGCCAAACCAGGAAGAAATGAGCCATACAAGATACAGACCGATTCATTTTTACATTATTAAAATATAAAGTGTTAATTAAGGCCTAACAGGCCCACAAATGATAAAAGCATTAAAGCGCTTCGCTGTGTTTCACACCAACACACAGAAAACATGAAGTGTGCTGAGATGAAGGAAGGCTTTAAAACAAGATGAATCTGAGAAACTGAAGGTTTTCGTTTGCTCTCTGTCCATCAGTTCCCTTTATCCTAATCTTGTCCCTTTCTTTATCCATTTTCTCTTTATTCTTCATCATTTGTCTCACTCGACAGCTCATTCACAGGATCACTCAGTTCCTCGCTCACTCCGGGGAAAGCAGAGGAAATGTCAGAGAGGACAAGATGACACAAGACCGTCAGCAGAGAGCTGAATAGAAACTGATGCAAAGCAGGACTTTGACGGAAATATGGAGAAGGTTTCATGTAATGGAAAAGGCTTATCGAGTGCTATCCTTGTCAGGTAACAACAACAAACAGCCCTTTCTTTGTTTCTCTGGTCCAAACCGAATCACTTTAACAACCAGTCTCGCTTGCTACAGTTTACACAAACAAAGCAGCAGAAGATCCTACTAACATTTCATCTTCACGAATAGTTCTCTAGGTTTCTTCCACAGGCTTTCCCAAGCTCTTCTTTAGATGTTTCTGTCCGTTTTCTGTCCAGATAATCTCACACTGCTTCAGAAATGTTGAAATCTGGGCTCTGGGGAGGATTCATCCTCCATCAGGCCTGCTGCTACTGATCAGTCCAGTTCTTGTGTTATGTGACATATCTGAGCCTTTTCTCCATGTTTCCCTTCCTTAAAAATGGCTTCTTGACATCCATCCTTCAATAGAGACATTTCTTAAGAGGCTCAGTAGACCAGCTGAAGGTCCAGATGAATCTATTCAATTCAGCTTTATTTATTTAGCTCATTTCATAGAAAAAGTGGCTCAAAGAAGTGTGTTACATAATGAAAACCATTCTGATTACACACACTCACACACCAGTGTTTTTGGCAGGCATCTGAGTTTTAGTCACAGTTTTAGTCATTTCTAAGTTTGATAGTTTTAGTCGATGTTTCAGTCGACGAAAATATCAAAAAGGTTTTAGTCCAGTTTCAGTCAAATAAAAAAGGTTTTAGTCTTTAAACAATTATAGTTAAAATGTGTCCGTATATCATTTCGTTGCTTCCACCAAACCCTTCGTCAATGCTGCCGCCATCATTTATGGTGGTGGGCGTGGCGTCTGGTGGTGGGCGTGGCCAAGGTGCAGCAGCATTGCTGCTCACAATAGGCAGAAATGTCCTGTTTTTAATGTCGGACAATCAGTCCTTGTTTCGTCAACAAAACCACACAAACGTCTCGTCGTGTTTTAGTCATCTCCGTTTCAGCACAGAGGAGTATCGCTCTAGAAATCCTGCTACATGTTTGTGTCGGCCACAGACTGAACAAACCATGTCTTTGTGACCAAAAAAAAAAAAAAAATCTCCCAGTGCTAGCCATCAGAACCCTCTATGTATTCCAGTGATCAAACCCCATCACATTTTTACATGGTTTCATTTGTACGGACTAAAAGGACCTTGAATCTTTATAGCCAACGGCAACCTGTGCTGCTTGTCATAAAGCAGCTGAAATGAATGAAGCGGACCGAGCAGCTCCAGGCGGGTTATTGAAAACCTAGTATGTACCGACACAAAGAACCTAAGAAGCCATCTCAGACGCATTAAGAGCCAGTGTTGAGGCAGAAAGCATTAACCTCAAACACAGACTGTCTATTACTAAGCTTTTCTATGTACCTGGAAGTCAGTGTGGGCGGGCGAGTGTTATGGAGCTGTGTTTGTGTGCAAGGCTAACTGTGATGAGCATGTATGAGACAGCAAAAGATGATCCTGATCCTACAATTTAGTGACTTACCGCCCCACCACCACCCCATGTGCGTCAGTGCAGTATTTCCTATGATCTGGATTCAGCTGATTTGCATCAGCAGCTCCCAGAACTGGACATGTTTACTTAATCACCTTCGTTTCTATTCACATCCCTGAAGAAATAATATCCAGCATTTGGATTAATTACATGTCCTTTATATCCCAGCAGTATAATTAAAGCCCTGTTTCTTTTTCTTTATTTTAACTGACATTTCTAAAATGGGTTGGTTTTGTTAAAAACGTGTCCTTTGGTCCAGAAAATAATTAATAATATAATAAACAGTTATTCTTAACCAATGTAAAACATAACATATACATATACGAGCTAATTTATTTAAACTAATTCTTCATTCATTCAGGTTTCCAGTCAAAGTGGAGTCAAAGCGTGCCCTTTGATCAAACTGCCTTTACCTCATCTTCTGTTAGGAGCCCTTCAGTTCATGTAAATTAACTTCTGAACTTGAAAGAAAGCAAATTAATTTGGCTCATGAAGAGACGAGAACTGCAGTGCTTTTGCATGCATCCACGTGAGCTAATTATGTTTATCCATGCTATTATTAATTATAAATGTTCATTAAAAGAACAGAAAGTTATTGTTGAGTCTTTAAAGTTGATGACTTTTAAGAAATCAAATAGTTTGTGACTTTTGTGTTAATTAGGGATGGGAAGATTAACCGATAGGAATCAATACGCGGTCGTGCGCGTGCACGATGCGAGTGCGTTGGTAGAGCAGCAGAGGATGAATGAAACTTTTGAAGCAAATCTAGATGCATTGGTTTTTGCGAGATGCATCGGTTTTTCTGAGATACGGCTTATTCTTTTAATACAGAATGTGTTTATTTATTAACAAG
>JBAFTB010000023.1:8759547-8782572 GCA_037177355.1 Melanotaenia trifasciata
ATGAACAAAGATTAGGTCTTCAACCTCGGCCAGGTGTTGTGTTCCTCAACACGATGACGTGGTCTATAACATCCAGATCTGATGGAAATGCTAAATGAGTCAGAAAAGTTTGTTTTGTTGTATTTGAACAAGAAATTTTAGCTTCAAGATCACGCTGCATAGTGGCAAAAAAATTCCCAGTTTCCTTATTTCAATGAATAATGTGGAAATATCAGAGTTTAAAATATTATATTTAAAAAAAAGAGAGAGAGACAGAGCAAAAGAAAAGACAAGAACATCAGACTGACTTTCGCTGACTGGTGAGAGCTCAGAGAAGAGACAGGATGAAGATGGATGCGGAATTAGACGCCATTAGAGGGCTTTAAATAAATTACTATTACTTTTGCTAGAAAATAAATTAAAACATTTAATAAAAAAAAACATAACTTTTGTCGCTACTTTTATTTATTATTATTTTTTTTTTTTACAAATGCTGCCCCAAAGTCTAGCAAACGATAAGGAAAAATAAATAAATAAAATAAATAAAAAAGCTGTAAAATCCCTGAAAAATTGCACTCTAACCCACGGGACTATGCAACATGCAGAAGTGATATTTTCACCTGTTTGCATCCGTGATGATTGCAGACTCAAATGAATTAACTTGTTTATGGCATGTCAAAACATTACTCAAAGAATAAGTTACTCGATCTACCATTTAAGTCCCAGTTTTTCCTTCACAGGAACATGAGCACAGAAGTGGCTGAAGCCATGAATATTTGCATTTCTGAAATGCATTTTTGTGGTAGCTGAGCTTCACTTTCCTCTTCACACCGCTCAGACAGTGAAACGGAGACTGTGGTGAGTTGCTTCAGAGTATTACAGCTCTGTCTACACCACCACAGACAAACAAGACACTGCAAGAGCCAGATGAACCTGAAAGTTACAAGAAAGCGCATCTGTTGGCCCACATGCACCGTTATCTCATCTACGAGTTATTGCACTCAGTAATGTTTACATTTAACACATTCAAACCATTTTCACTGAACCAGTTTCATTTACTAGCAGAAGTCAAAGGTTTCAGTCAATGACCCACAAAAAAAGGCCTGGCTAAGTGAAAGGTGATGGAAAACTAGAAAAAAAAAACCCCACAAAATCATGAACAGAAAGGTGTAAACTCAAACAATTAAACGTTCTCTGTAGTAAATATTCATTCCTGTTAATATTTAATTGAGTTTTCATGTCACTTCCTTTTGCTAAAGACATCATGTGGGTAAAGATGCCAAAATGTAAAAGTAAACTAACTTTGCTGCCTGCTGACCACCTGCTTCTTGCTTCTAGTGCCGTCAATGAGCTTAGATGTTAATCTTTCACACAGTGTAATACGACACGTCTAAACGTAATTAACCGCGGGAACAACTGCAGGGTTTTGCTTTAAAATTAGACGTCACATCTGACAAATGTGGCAGGAAATGAAAATGAAAAACTACTTGGACCTGCGTCCATTGATCGTAATAGTTTGTTAATGCTGCCAATTTCAAAAGTATAGGCTACTGATAATCAGAGTGAGGACCATGAAATCTCCAACTACTGTTGTAATCTCTTCCAGTCCCTCCAGGATAGTTTTTTCTGATTGTTGGGCCTAAAATGGGCAGCTTTTTTGAAAAGCTGTGGTGTTATTTGTAGTGGATTTACCTTCGAAAAAGCAGCTGGGATTTATTTCAAGTATCTTCTATTGGAATAAGCTCACTGGGAGAGTATACCAGTTAAATTTTGGACGTCTCAAACCTGATGATGAAGACCAAAAAAAAACCCAAAAAGATTACAAGCCACACTCAGCTTCAGACAATGTAAAAAACCAAAAACCAAGCCAGGAATCTGTGAGTAGTTATGGATTCAGACCTGGATTTTAGTATCATATTGGGACGGTGGTGAAGTCGGGCTGTTATTACTTAAAGAACATATCAGGGATAAAAGGACTGATGAGGATTTATACATTTATCTGTAGACAAGCAGGCAGGAATTAAAACCTAGAAAGATCAAGTAGTCGCTTCTCATTTGCCACCGCTGACCAATCAGTTACTGGTGCAGGATTATCAGTGATAAGATCTGCAACTGTCTTAGAGATATAGTCCTCCTACTAAAACTATACAAGCATTTCCACTCATCAATGCTGGGGACAAGAATGGTCTAATAATTCTAATTTAAACAGTATTTTTGCTTTAAAATTCCTACCCCAAACTAAAATCAGTCTCAAAATAAGCAAACCATCCACTGTACGTCTAAACACTAAGATATGAGAGTTTCTAGCATCTTTCTTTCCTTAGATGAGTTCGTGGGCTTTTAGGGCGAGGATGCTGCATCACGCTATCAGGTAAAATGTAATCTAGATGTTGCTACAGCTTTTATGGAAATGTGAGCAGCATGCTCAAACAAAAATTAAGCTAACTTGTTCAGATACTGTTTGTTTAATGGCTGCTAATGCATGCCTAAAAGATCTAATCCAAATAAAAAAAAATGTTTTGTTTGTTCCCAAATCTTTAATTTACGGGGTGATAAACTCAGACAAGCCTCTGCCAGACATTCTAGTCACATTTGACTAACGTAGGTGGAATTTGCCCTTTTAAGCAAACATTAGCAAACTGGTATCTGGCCGCAATAAACTGATGCATTTTGTCTTGTACACACATCTGAGCCGTTTCCCCGGCTTCCATGACATAACTCCCTATCATTTTATTGCGTTTTATTTTTCTGCTCGGTCTCTGCGTTCTCCGAAAGCCTCCATTTACATTTTTATCCCCTCGACTATCGACTGCTTCTGCACAACAGCACAAGCTTTGCCTAGATATCATTAACATCAGTACATATTAGGGTTGTTAGAAAGCTTATTTAATGAGCAACAGCACCAGGGCCGACGTCTGGTGGATTCCTAAAGTTACCAGACAATTAAGATTTCCACTTGTCAATTTTTTGTATTAGTGCTACTGAACGCATTTAAATCATGTTTCTTTAAATATTTTTTTTTAAACTTTAGTACTTTTTTAATTTAACATCACCTAAAAAAAATTTTTTTTCTAACTAATCTGTTTGGGGCGTGTCCTTTTGATTGACAGGTCCAGTATCCGTGGCAAGAAGGGAGAATGTAGCACAACCGCGGTTTTTAGCCAGCTAACAGCGCGCCTTAGCTTTAGCCCGCCTACCTCTGTTAGCTGGTTAGCTACCGTTAGATCCGAGTTGGCTCCGTTAGCTCTTAGCTACAGGCAGCTCAGAGTTTGATGGGTGTCAATCATCCACCCCTACCTTCACAGTCCTCCTCTCAGCTCCACCTCTTTGCCCATTTTTGTATTTTCCGGGAGTGACGACATGCGTGACGCTGCCAAGATGGCGACGCTGGGAACCGCCCAATGAGCTTCAATTCACCTCTTCAGAAACCTGCGGGTGACGTCATGGTGGCTCCGCCCATCCTTTACATACAGTCTATGTTCTCAATTCAAGGTCTACACACTTCAAAGTGCAGGTTTGTCGGCTACATACGCCACAGTGGCTACTGGTGGTGGAGCCTCTTTTCTCCCAGAATTCATTGCGCATAAGATGACGGAGAATGAGCAAAGTTCGGAAAAGTTTTTCTTTTACTCTCACTTTAGTAAAATGTAATAAAACTATGTATTTTAAATACACATTTGTTAAATGATGAGATTAAAATTCTATAAAATTTGATATTTGTGGATTTTTAAGGGGTAATGAGGAGTGTGTACCTGCTGGGAAACAACAGAGTCCCTGATAGTTTTATTTTTACATTATTACTCGGTTGGTGCAAACTTAGTAATTTCAGAGGTTTAAGTGATTCTATTGGAAATTCTAGTCGGCTAGGTAGGCTGTCCCATTTACAGTAAGCTGCTTCGGAGTGCACAGACTCCGTGGTCTACATATTCTATGCACTCCGAAGTGTGTAGACCCCGAATTGAGACACAGCTACTCTAATCTATTAATTTCTCAAAAGAATCATCACTTGTGTGACTCAGCAATAAAAAAGAAAAGACGAGAACATCATTTAATAATTTGCTTCACTCATCACCTGCTAAACTACCCTGTAAGTTTTCATCTGTACCCACCAGAATGAATTTAAATCGGCTTGTGGTGGGCTGTGGAGTTCATTTAAAGCCCTGACGGTAAAACTTTACACAATTAAAAGCTAACAAATGTATAATGTCTGTATAGACCTATCACACCATGTTATGGAAAATTACCGTGAGCCCATCAACCCTGGTTTGTGGTAATGATAGAAAATCTACAAACATCTTTTTGTTTTTCTTTTGCATTTAATGAATTTTGATGTTCAAAATCTTGTTTTGCACTGAATGGGATCATTTTTTATCACATAGGAAGCTTTCTGGCACAAAAGTTTCTTGAAATAATATAATCTGTAAATTTGAGAGCTCATTAAAGATAATACCAATTAGAAATCTTTAAAGCATCCATGAACAGCTGTGAATAAAATGTGTGGGTCCACATCAGTTTGAACAAAGACACCTTGGTTGTAGTGACAGAAAATCACAGAACAAGCTGAAACATGCAAACCTATACTTGCAGGTGTTTAATCTCTAAAAGTCTGCAAAGCTCAGGTCTACAAATCTGTTTATCTGTGTGATGTTCTGAAGAAGTGGCAACCACATCCTTACTGAAACTAACGGTGTGATGGTACCATCCCATACTGTTAGACACACAGGAATAACATGCACATGTTGTCCTTGTTTCCACCAACAACAGGCCTGAACTGGGGCACATTGAAGTTGGTTTTATTTAATGAGCTGCTTGCAAATATCGAAACTTCCTGCAGCTCCTCACATATGCTTACATTTCTGTTCGAAACCGCTTTAGTTAAAATGGGGACAACGAGGGAGTCTTTACAAATGCTTAAAAAGATCCGTCTCTTTCTCTCACACACATTCACGCCCCCACAACACCGTCCATACTAGTGTCCCTTGCTTGGTATTTTGCCCCCACCCCCACCTTCAAAGGAAATGACCGCCAGTACGCGCCAGGAAAACACAATCTACATGGAAACAAAGACAAATAAAGTATGGGAATGTGTGGACTTATCAAGACTCTTTTATGTTAGAAAGAGAACCAGTGACAACAACCACAGCTCCCCAGTTTCTCCACTTCAACCACTAAAGTATTAACATGTTGCATCCCAAATAATTAGTTAAGCCAACTTAGACCCAAACTTAGCAGCTAGCTTGGTTTTTAGATAGTCACTGAAGAAATTAGCCGCCATGCACATTTTTTTTATGTTTGACCGCATCACTTACCTTGTTTCTCCCAACTTTCAGGAATGGCAGTTTTATTTATTTACTTTTCTTGTAAAGAAACCCAAGAAAAAGCTTCCAAGTA
This sequence comes from Melanotaenia trifasciata, assembly GCA_037177355.1. Taxonomy (NCBI): domain Eukaryota; kingdom Metazoa; phylum Chordata; class Actinopteri; order Atheriniformes; family Melanotaeniidae; genus Melanotaenia; species Melanotaenia trifasciata. Next base: position 8,764,918 of record JBAFTB010000023.1, read on the forward strand.
GACAAAAGTAAACCTATTTGAGTTTAATGAAGAGAGGTATGTTTTTTCTCCGCAGCTCTGAACGTGGCGGGGATGAGGGTCATTCTCCAGGAGCCGAGGACCGTAAATACTTGCTCTTTCACTCGCTCCCTCCCGTTTTTCTGAATGGGCGTGTCTGCTACGTGGTGGCGTCATCGGTTACCGTAAAAACTTTACAGTGAGAAAAAAAACTCACGCTTTATTTTACCGTAATATACCACAATATCCCGCAGCAAGTTTGTCTGTTTTTGACTGTGATTTGTATTGTAGACCAATTAACAACCAAATCCAATTAATAAAATAAAATTAAACTAAACTAAGCACTAAAGTCACTCATAATGAACAGATTTTAGCTACAATCTTTGGGAGAAGTTGGAGGAATGTGGATTATTTTAAAACAGCTTGAACTTGTTCTGTGTATTTAACAGATTACAGTCCTTGATTGATGTTGCATTCTGCAAGAAACAGTCAGTCAAGTCAGATGATATGTACTCAAAATAGTAGATGGATGCAAAAAAAAAAACAATGTAAAATAAAAAAAAACTCATAAACACAAAACAATACCCCAACAAATTAAAGGAAAGCTAAATTTATGACAGACACTCACAAAACAGTTTAAACTAATTAAACTAAAGGAAAATTACAAGATAGAAACTATGGAAGACAAAACACAATAAAATGAAATAGAATTAAAACTAAATTAATTCAGTTGAATTATATAAGAGAAAGAGACCAAGTTCAGTGAAATAAAAGCCTATATACAAGGATTTTCATTAAATAAACCTTCATTAAAATAGTTTAAAATAATAAAAGTAAAACTTTAAGATGCAATAAAATAAAATAAGGTAAAAAAAATCTCTACTCAGTTCAATTTAATACAAAAAAGATTAAAGAAGAGATTAAAGAAGATTTTTTTTTCTGTTAAAAAGAATAAGTACATAAGTCCACATCACTGGTTTCACTTCCTCAGCATTTAGCCACCGTCCGTACCCATCATTTCCTGCAGTACATGCTGCACTACGTCAAGTATTCACTCCTAACACCTCTGCTATTAATGGCCGAAAAATTCTTCAGTTTTGTAGAAGCAATCGACAGGATAAATATACAAAATACCCTTAAACTTACAACTTTGACACTCTCCCATTTTCAAGTTCAAACTGAAACAGTTTTATTAATACTCATACATACGCACACATTTCTTTTTTCTTCTGTCCAGTTAATACTACATTAACATTTTTTTCTTACTCGTGCCATTTTCATCGGGTTTGGTATGTTTATATTGTCATACGTATGCGTTTCTGTATTTATTTCGTCTGTACGGGGCCTCTTGGCCAGGTCATGCTTGTAAATAAAAAAATGATTCTCAAACATTTTACCTGAAAAAAAAAACAAAAGTTAGAAAAAGAAACCTGTAATAAGTCATTTATTACTCTGCTTTTATGAAGACAATTATTACAAACTGGACTATTGTGGATTTAATTGGATTATAATTGAACTACAGTGAACCATATCTTTAAAGTGCTCTGATATGACTTTGTTGTGAACTTCTGAAAGCTCAATTGAACAACTGAGGAAGATTCTTAAGAAGATACTGGTGAACGAGGCCTGATATGTTTCTCAGAGGAAAAACAGAGACAAACACTGTGGTATCATCTCAGTATTGTTTCTGTAATTGAATTAAATGAGACATTTTTTACTCTAAGACACCTTCAGGTCAGAAAAGCTGCCATCACGTGTCTAGAAGTCCAAGAATTCTTTTTTTAAGCTTGACTAACTCTCAGGACTGGAAGCCAGGATTTGATTTGAAACATTATTTTAATCTTTGTTTCTCAAGTCTCAAGCCAAATTCACAGAGTTGCAACACTGAGTCACAATGAAGTGAAACCTTGGTATAATGGGAATGAAAACAAGAAAGTGCAAGGTCGGAAGAACAATAGTTACGTTAGAACAAAAATGTAAAAACAGTCCAGAAGCAGGGCCAACCACACAACACAGTCTTTACAATCACTCAAATAAAACAGATTTATTGCATAAACAATGTCTGAAAAGTCAAATTCAATATCACCTTCCCAGGGCAGCTCAGGAGGGAAATTTTCCCCCACACACAGTCATCTTACACCTCTGCTCAGATCTGAGTGTAAAACCAAACTAACAGCAACAGAAAACGCAATAAAACCGAGAATGTTGCTCTCTGACTAAACCACCACCATTTGGCACAGAAGAGTAGCTCATTTCAGACGCTGTGTGAATAAATATGGACACACACACACACACACACACGGATGATGCTTGTGTTTGGGATCATTGCTTTCTTTAACACCTCATCTCCTCTATGGGGTTGAGATAAAAACCTAACCTGGGTCGCATTTTAAAATCTGAAAGGAAAAAAATATAAAGGCCTCTACATTAGCAGCAACATTACATTTATATATAGAAAAAAATAACACATATGTAAGCAGTCACTTCTTAAAATATCTCAAATAAGTACTCTCTTTTTCTCTTGCATGAATTATACATGGAAAACACCAGGTAACACAGCAGACGAGCTGGCTTGTTTTGGAGGTATGACCATATTTTGGCCCTGAATTTGTGGAATAATATGATTGTATATATTTAAGTAAATTCACTGCTGATTTCATGAGTGTTCACAAAAGAAAATGTTTGCATTGTTTCTTAATGTTTCCTGTGTTAAATTCAATTTATACCATGGTCTGGGTGAATACTCAATTCTGATTGGCTGTAGGGTGTCCATTAAAAAGTGTTATAGGACACTTATAAAAAAATTTTCGATCAAATAGCCTGATTGTTGCAAAATATTGCGCTGGCTAAACACTAGCTGGTAACCGTGGCAACAGAAACTAAGCACATACGTTAGCATATGTTTTTCACAGTTTTTTATCACAATGGCAAGACATCAGGGATTTTATAGTTTTCTTTAACCTGTTTGGTTAATCTGATCATTTTAAAGACTGGGATGAAGCAGAAGGGGAAGACACCGGAGGAATTAAACAATTTAGAGGTAAACACAAAGAAAACCACGAAATGAGCTGTTAAAACATTAAAAGACTTCCTGGCTCAGAAAAACATGGACATCAACTTTGAGTGCAACACTGCCACGACTCTCCATGACATTTTGCGACTGTTTTATGCTTCCATCCAGTCGATTAAAGACTTTGAGAGCTGGCATTAATCGCCACTTAAGAGATGTCAACATCATTAGCGACACTTTTCAAGAGCAGTAATGCGGTTTTTAAGGTGACACTGAAACGTTTCAGAAAGAGTGGGAAAGACACCAGCTTCCACCATCCTCGTATCCCTGAGTCGGACCTTGAGATATTCAGATGTTCATCTGCGCTGTCTCCCGATACGGCCCTCGCCCTCGTCAGAAAGGTGTGGTTTGACATCCAGCTGTGTTTGGCTCGGCGTGGCAGGAAGGGAGCTGACCATGACATCTTCCAGCACCCAGAGAGACGAGGGTGGCGTTGAATACGTCAGCCTAGCTCACAATCCTGACACTAAAAATCACAAAGATCCAAACCACCCACATAAGCAAAACCTAAGAGGTTTAATATTCGCAAGGCCCGGGGATCCCCTGTGCCCAATACAAAGTTTCAATGTCCCCCAGACACAAAATCTTGTATGGTACTCCAGGGAGCCGATGGGTGTCCACTAACTGGGAGACATATGAAGATGTCTGTACAATAATAATGTAGCCCTATGTATTACGCCTAACCCCTCTTCTGCCCTCATTAATAGCCTGTGTGTTTAATATTGTTTCTTTAAGGTAGGTCTGTCGCAGATTTACACGAACCCCAGCGTCCGAAGCACGGCCGTCGGTCGACTCTCAGACGCAGAGCTGGAGACACGCCAGATCATGTCTGTGACGGCTTATTGGGCTCCGTCAGTCCAGGAGAGACGAGAATGGAGCAATATTTTGTCGTCAAGCAACGTCCCAACCAGCAGTGGTCAGGGTCCACAAACATTAAATCTCCACCCTTCAAACACCACTATGGTGTCACATTCAAAAGCAATGTTGCATTTAATTTTAAATAGTTCCTCTCGTCATCCTGTCTTGATTACCTTACTTACATACTTGATACACATTTAATGATCAGAGTGAATGTTGCATCATCCTCTGGACACACACAAGCTGTAAGAGCTGCATTGCCCTCTGAAATGTGTGTGTCACGTAACATAACTGCGGCCGACCGAGCTGCAGGTTCTGTGTCAGAGCCGGTTACCTTGACAACGCGTCAAAACGAAATAGCCCTCTCAGCCGCGTCTTGTGAAAAACGTCCAATTTTAACGGTAAAAAAACAACATTAACATATTAATCATTGATTTAATATTTATTTCTTTCATAAGTGACCATGGTATAAGCGGGATAATGCCCTTCGAGGTGTCCATTATCAGAAATGAATGGACGACGCAGCGGCGTGAACCGTCCGACATTACCCCTTACGTAATTGACACAAGTTCACAGAAAAGCTGCTGAATTCATGAGTGTTCACAAAGAAAATGTTTTTTAATATTTCCTGTGTATAATTCAATGTTTTCTAATCTACCTATAAAGTCATAACAGGCCAATTACATTTGACTTTAACTGGTGTTTATCTTACAAGCTGGAGCTGACTATGGATTTAGTCTATAATTTAAAAAGAAATGGGGACAAAAGATCAGGTTATCTTCCAAACAGACCTACTAACAGCATAGAATAGACACACACATTGAGATAAATTCACATATTATCTTAGTATATATAATATACAAATAGTATACATCGTCTGTGACAGCGGTGGTTGACGGGATGGAGGCAGGAGAAGAAAGGTAGGGTTAACAGGTAAGTCTCTGCACGGGTTTCCGGTGTGTGCGTCACCCGTTCACACCAAAACTGCAATCTGTGCTTGCCTTCATGTGTTTGTGGGTCATCATATTGGCTCGATTGTGGGATGACGGGGCAAACGAGAGATAGTGTTGAAACATGGAAGTAAAGGATGTAAAGGACCATAAAGCAGGTGCAGTGCTGATGATGCTGCAGAGCAACAACCCTGTTTATCTTTATCTGGAGCTGCGAACATGAATCCTGTGCTATTAGTGCAAAAAGGGTACTGAACGGAGGGGGGAAAAGTCTGGAAAGTGAACCTGAGGGGACGCCAGAGGAGATTGAGAATGATGTGAGTGGACATCTTGGTCCGATCAGGGAGGGAAGACACGGATCCGAGTGGCTGAAAAATAAAAACACAAAGACAAGAAATGAAAATCAAAACGTATGAAAGGTGGAAAACAAAGAGGTGCAGCTCCTGTTGCGATAACTGCTCACTTTGCTGCGTCACATGGTTCTGCTGTACTGTATGCCGGTCTTGGAGGCGATGTTGGACCAGGGGAGCAGAGAGCGTAGCAGGGACTGGGCCTGGCGGTACAGCCTCTGGGGGAGCGAACAGGGGCTCAGGCTGGCCAGAGTGGAGCCGATGTGCTGGATGTAGTCAGTGAAGCAGAGGTTAAAGAAAACATGAAAATTTGTACTGGCTTTATTTATCTGATATGTAGGAAAACGCAACTCAGGCAGGTACAAAGGATATAATATTGTCCAGGGTGGATGACCCCCGTTAATGTAGAGCACGTATGTGAATCCATCTTTGAGGACACCACGTATGGAGTAGTAGTAGGGCAGGTAGTGGTGCTGCCTGAAGTCCCTGTTCTCATAGAACTGGATGGCAGTGTTGTTGGTGGTGAGGACGTGCAGGTAGATCGCCTTACAGTGGTCCTGGGCCGTCGTAGAGATGTGCTCCTTCAGACTGTCCAGCAGTAGGGAGCCTGAGAGGTTGGAAGGAGAAAGAGAGCGCCATCAGTTAGATGGAGGAGAGATGATGCACTCATTTCATCTTATTAATAGGGCTGTCAAAAATAATGCGTTAACAGCATTAATTTATGTAATTGCGTTAAAATTTTTAACACAATTAACACACATGCAGCATGACAACCCCCTTATGTTTGGACCCCGTTCCAACGCTTGCTAGTCGTGCTTCCAGCCTTTTCAAGTTCACGCTTTTACTGTAACATGTCGAAAAATACACTGGATGTCGGTTTAAGTCAGTGACTCAGTCAGTCTTCTGGTCAGATAACAAAATTTTAAAAAGTACCAAAACTATGACCGAATTTTAACGAGCTGTCTTCCAAAATGAGAGGTTATTCTTACATTTTTCCAGTCAGAAATATTTTCTCTTTCTATGCTAATGTCACATGAACGCAGCATTAACTGCAAACCATTCAGGTCTCACAGTACAAGTGGAGCACAAAAATATATATGTTATCGGGGCAAGTCATTGTGATATTGGACTTATCGGGATGATGCAATAATTTCCTGTTATCGGCTCGGTAATTATCAGGCTGATAGTTATTGTGTATCCCTAAAACTGGAGGAGAGCTTGCTAGAACCCATGAAAGCTACGATTACAAATCAGGTAACACTAATTTACAAAATGTTCTGGAGTCAGATTTACGAAATAGCTGACAGGACACACTGATGAACACACCAGGTAGCTTTTCACATGTAAACGAACCGTTCAGCAACACCTGGAGAGAGAGAGAGAGAGAGAGAGAGAGAGCGAGAGAGAGAAGGGGAGCGGTACCTATGCCATGTTTCCTGAACTCCTTGACTACTCCCAGGCTGAGGATGTAGGCTACCTGTGTGTCGACAGGAAAACTGGAGGCCAGGATGTCTCCATCCTATCAGACAAAGCAAACAGCAGATCAATACACAGCTTTGTTCCCATATAAATAATCCATTACTTCAATTACAGCATTTAGTATTCAGTGAGTTTTCTCTGCTCATTCAACTGCAAACTAAACACAGAAGAGGGATTTTCCTAAATGCAAATCCTTTTCCAAAAGGGATTTTCCTGAGTCAGCTGTGTGGAAGAGCTGCAGCTGATTTTAAATCCAAAAGAAAACCGTAGATTCTACATCATACATCTGAAGATCAATCTCTAGCTTTCTGCTTTGGGCCTCATGAGGCAGTCGAAAGTATTAGACTCTAGAAATTGTGCAGCGAGGTGATGACATGTTCAGGGTAAAAAATAAACAGAAATGCTGTAAACAAAACTTTTTTGCCTTCTGTGACCCTAACGAAATGCGTCAGGAATAAGTTTTCATCGAGTTCGCGTTTGTTTCACATGTAGAGACGTCGGTAGACATCAATTCAGGTGACCCCTGCGGCAGGACACCCACAGATTATCTCCGTGGCTGGGACACAAGACGACAACCAGAAAATACCATGTGATAGCGTGTAATGTGCCCAGCCCTATTAAAAAAAAAAAAGTACAACATGTACAAAAGTACAACATATGACAGTAAAGCATTTTTAACCCTTGAAAAGTTTTTTGTCTACATTAACAGACATTAATATGTGACAGTAATCCAGGCCGGGTCAACCAGTTGCAGCTTCATTTTCAGTCTGAAAACAGCTCTGCAGCTGGGATGTACGGCAGCGTGAGGACCGAGCCACTGCTGCTCACTGAGAGGAGTAAAGGCCCATTTATGCTCTACGCCAGGGATCAACAACTCTGGTCCTCGAGGGCCGGTGTCCTGCAAGTGCTGGATGTTTCCCTAGTGCAGCAAATGATGTAAATGTAATGAATCTCCAGCAGCTTGTTGTTAGATTCTGCACAAGTCTGTAAATGTCCCAATCATTTGAATCAGCTGTGTTGCTGCAGGGAAACATCCAACACCTGCAGGACACCGGCTCTCGAGGACCGGAGATGGTGAACCCAGCTTTAATAAATGACTCTTATGAACAATATGTGCTTTCACATCGAGAGCCTCCAAAAGTCTCCAAAATTAACAGAAGTCTAGATTGTCGGTAGTTGCTTTTTGTGTGAAAAGAGTCACTGGAGAGGTCTGAAAACTTATTAAAGAGCTATACTTGCTAAAACCTGCTAAACACATAATGATATTTGGGCTGTTTTTGTCCCGATTTTGCCTCTTCCCAACCTTGGACAGCAAACGCCTGATCCTCGTGAGATTTCCCTGTCCAATTATCATTTGGTCTGTGGTGTGTTACGAGCAGATTTGTCCCGATAATCCGCTCCGAAACGGGTCGTAGCCGACAATTAGGAACATTGAACATGTTTAATATTTCAGTGTCGATTTCTCAACGCCAACGACTTGTGCGTTGTGACTGTGTGGGTGGTGACGTGGTACAGAATGTAGCCAATCAGAGAGCGAGCTGGCTGGGGAACAAGGAAGTAAATAAAGTCTGTGTTCACGCCGTCTCCAGTCTGTAATTTTTTTCAGTTTTGGCTTTTTCTGTTAACAACAGTCCCAAGACCGCCATCATTTCCTCGTCCTATATATCCTCTTCCATGCTGTGTGCTGTGTTTTCCGATTGTTGCTATGTTTCTTCTTCGTTTTTTGTCGGTTGTTGCTATGGTTCTTCTTCTACGTTTTGACTGTATATAAAAGATGGACGGAGCCTCCATGATGTCACCCGTAGGTTTCTGAAGAGCAAAAATGAAGCTAATTGGGCGTTTCCCCACTGTCGCCATCCGGGCAGTGTCCAAATGTCATTAGTCCCGGATGAGTTATAAAAAAGTCACCCCCCTCACAGTTGTCATAAAGGTAAACTTGACCTATTAATCCTAAAATGGATTTTTGTACCAGGCTTTAAAAATGTTTATTTCTGCTGTGAAGTTGGTCTTTTTAACATGGGAGTCTATGGGGATTGACTCTGTTTAAGAGCCAGCCCCTAGTGGACGAGGGGTGAACTGCAATTTTTGCACATCCGCATAGGCTTCACATTTCACCGCTTGGTTGCGGGACAGCATCGTCATGTGTGTGCTGTTCATTATCGGAGCACACCACACACAGTACGATCAAAACTGTTTTGTTTATTTTCATGTGTAAGTTCTCGACCCAATGAAAAATCTCATAAGATGAAAAAAATAGTTATGTGTGTACCAGGCTTAAGTTCTCTGCCCTGCAAGTTGCCGGATTTTTCTATTCTTGCACTGGTGTACATGCAGTAAAAATTAAGTGCAGCGCTCCAATTTTACTTGTATGCACAGGGTGTTTAGAGCCTTGCTCCTAAAATAAATGACATTTTTCTTTTTCTGCTTGGTGCAGCTCCAGCTCTCCTTCAGTCGTTTCTCACTTGTATCGTATTTCAAGCTAACGAGTGTCCTTCAGTCTGGGAGCATCTGCTTTGTCTAATTAGCACATTAAAAACAGACCTTAATGTAAGGCATCTAATTATGACTTTTCCTACCAGCAGCTCCGGAGAGAATGAGCTCACAGACTTCCTTTCATTACTGTGCATCTCAGCCCAACCACACATCATACCTCTTTGTGTACTTTGGTTCGGCCTTTGATCTCGGCCACAATCATTCCCACGATGCCCCCTCTGAAGGTGGCAGCGAGGGAGAAGAACTTCTTGTTGGAGGTGATATCTTGATACCATGAGTCTGGGTACCTTTAGACAGACACCAGACAGGATTATAAATGTTTGGGATGCCACACACTTTCTAAACCCACGTCTGTTCTTAGTGAGCTAATGCTAGTGCAGTAAACCGGTCCGTGCTGACGCAAAACACTAAGACGTGAACAAATGTGTTAAAATGAGCACATTATTTAACAATGTCCCAGAAACTTTGAAATCTTACTCAATTGGGAACCAATCAGCACAGAGGTGCTTGACGTTCTCTATGTCATCGTGGCAGAGGAAGCGGAGCTGGACTTCAGTGAGAGCTGTGGGAGGCACCACGTCACTCATTCACACCTGCAAAGACCCAGACAACTTATCAGTTCAAATCTTTAGGAAAGAAATACAACAACAACATTCCTGGATTCAGTTGTCTTCGGAATGGAGGAAACAAATCAGGTGGGGAAGAGACCAAAACTGAAAATAAAATGAGTGAGTGTGAAAGCGAAAAATGCTGCATGTGCAGAATAAGAAGTGATTTAAGCATGAATGTGTGTGTGAAAGAGGAAGTGTGACATGCACTGTAGGACACTTAAAATGATCCTCAAGATTAGAAAATTCAGAGAGTACAAAAAGATAAGAAATCACAGCAAAACCTGTGAGAACACAAAGTAGAATATACTAAAAAATTATTAAATCACTATGCGGGAGGCGGTAAAGAATTCTAGTTTCGTACAGAATTTGTACAAAAACATAGAAATCACAGATCTATTTAATTTATTTTTTTACCATTTATTTAACACCTGAACTATCTGGCTTTAAAAAACACACCTGAAATAAATTAAATAAAAACGCTGACTTTTTTGGACCCAACTTTCCACATCAAGCATTGGGTAAAAAAGATCGAGTCGCCTTATATTTTGCATTTTTAAAACAAATACCTGCACAAATTTAACTATGCAAATAAGCCTGCAGACCTCTGGACGCTGTTGCACCTGACTGAAACGTGACCTCTCAAAAAAGAGTTGTGGAGTGGGAACACTGGGAAGGATTATAAAACTCCTTCGAGAAGGTCAAGCTCAGGATGAGGTGGAGGTATTTCCAAGGAGGTGTGTCTAAAATTTGAAGCAAGGAGAAAGATAACAGAAAAAATCTAAAAGGGAGACATAAAAAGACGACTGTAGAGGTGCAAATTTCGACAGTCACCGATGAAAAGGGGTTGATGTGCGGCGAGATGCTGGTCATTATCGCTACATTTAGTAAATGTAGAGGACGATGATACATAAAAGAGCAAAGAATCCTAATAATTTTCTACAAAAAACAGTGACTTTGTGTTGGAAAATTGGCATTTAAAGGGTTAAAAATAATTTGAATGATTTCATATTTGGTATTTTTGATTAGGACTGAAGATAATTAAAACATCTGAGCAAAAAAAAGTGGTAAAAAATATTATTCCGCAATAATTTTTTAGAAGCAGTTTTTGTGAGGGTCAAATTAATGCCATGGCCTGCAAACGGCCAACATATAAATCAGACTGGAAATGTACAGAATTCCACTTAGCAAAGCCCATGTATCAGCTGCTATACTAGAAATTTAGGACCAGAATTATGAGGATTTTTTGTTTTGTTTTGTTTTGAATTAATAAAACCCAAGCCCTAAACATTTCAAGCTGTCACAGAAACTGCAACACTAATAGTTCATGATTGAAGATTTTCTTTTTTCTACTTTGGAGAACTCTGGTCCTTTAGGGCTACTGTCCTGCAGGTTTTAGACATTCTCCTGCTGTAACATATCTGATATAAATAAATGGGTATTTAACAGGCTTGTTTTGTAGTGGAGAAACACCTAAAACCTGCAGCACAGCAGCTCTTGAGGGCCAGCGTCTGACATCCCTGCTCTACTAGAAATTTTATTAAAGTATTCTGACATTTTACAAAGCCAAAACGTTCAACTAACCTCTTCTTTGCTACAACCATGTTTTACCTTTCCTGTCTTGTGGACAAACGTTTTATTCCAGCTCCAAAAAACTCTGCTAATTTTCTCCTCTGACTTTTTTGTCACTTTTCTGATGAATCATGAAGGTCCTGGTAGTATCCATGGAGATGAAGGGGGTTTTATAGTGAAGTATTCATTTTTCCTGTCATATACTATCTTGGAGTTCACTTCTTTCTGGATTCTCCTAACTGATAGATTGACAGCTGTATCCATGTGTAACAACTCTATAAAACATCTGTAAGACTGCTCAGATTCACCTTTTAGCCTCTACTGTAGCCATTTCCACATTAGACATTACTTTAATCATTCCTAGAATAACTGGACTGCTATCCTCTGGATTTTAAAGAAACCATTTACATTTTCTACTGTGTTCCAGGTGAATTTACTCTGACACAGTTACACACATCTTTATTTTGACACTTCTGTAGTAATCTTACATGTTCCAGCTTTCTTTTAAGATCAAGATTATACATACAGCCCTGTATACATACAGAAAAAATAGGCCCCATGAACACAGTTAGTTTTGTGTCAGATCATAACTGAGTGGATATTCGCCAAGCACGATGAATCTCTAGCTGCTGTCATTGTTTGTAATCAAAACATGTTTATTTTAGTATACTTCTCCAAAGGGAGGGAAAATTACTTCATAGAATTTAGTGAGATGAATCACTAAGTGTTGCAGCTGATTCCAAGCAAAGGAAGCAGCACTGAAATGGCCTTTTGTCCAGGAAGGCTTCTAGGAACAGAACGCAGCAGAAGGCAACTTCCCTTTCCCCCCTGAATGACATAGATCCAAACATATGAGGCCAAGTGTTGAGTAAATATTTACCCTGTACGGGCCTGACTTCTACAACTCAGAGCTCTGTCATTGATAGGAGTTTGTGGACAACACGGCCATCATGGGCTATATCAGGAGTGGAATAGAGGACGAGTACAGAGAACTGATCCAGGACTTCATAGCATGGTGCAACTCCAACCACCTGCTTCTTGACACCACCAAGACCAGTAAGATGGTGGTGGACTTTCAGAGAACCAGACGAAACCCAGTACCTGTTCTCATCAAAGATGACTGTGTGGGGGTGGCACACACCTACAAATACCTGACAGTGCAGCTGGATGATAAGCTGGACTGAAGTGCCAGCAGAGATGCTCTGTGCAGGAAAGGACAAGGCTGTCTGTACTTCCTCAGAAGCCTGGCATCCTTCAACATCTGCAAGAAGCTGCTACAGATCTTCTACAGGCTCTGTTAATGGCACAGAGCTGGACAGCCTGACATCTGTGGCAGGGCGACAGATGTTGAACTGGCTGCTGTCCATCATAAAGAATACACATCATCCACAGTGCCCTACTGTCACTGTCCTGTACTATCACCTTATGAATATATCAGTGCTAAAGATCTGATCTTCCCTCCTGGATTTCAAAAGTTTTTATTTAGGACGTCCAAATCTGCATCGGTTTCTTTTTAAGCTTGAATTTTTAAACTTGATGCAGTTTTTATACTGTTTTTTTTTTTTTATCTAAGAACATTTCCTTTTCCTTTCTCTTTAGTCTTTAATGTTACAATATGCTTCTTATTTTCTTTACAAACAATTAACTTTACAAATAAACTTGCCTTGTCTGCCCCTGTGTTTCTATTTTTGCGAAGAGTCTATGCATGTATGTATCCGAATATTAATATAGCAAGAAGGGATTCATGTACATAACACCACTATGATCCAACACACACTTAGACGTTGTGGCAACAAACCTGTTATTGTCCCTGAAATACAGGCACTGTTTGATCCTCAAACATAGGTTATATTTAGATAAAGGTTCAGTCATAGAGTCATAAAAAGATAGTCGTGTATAGATTTATTAGTTTTGAGCTGGCATCAAATCAAATCATTAGACACAATCAAATCTATAAATTAAAGAGCGGTACTGCTACAGGTCTGTAGTTATTGTTACATAATGGTGGTTGATTGTGAACAGTCTATAACTGGTTATTGCTTAAATACACTAACTGAATATTTGTCTTTGCGATGTTCGTCTAACGTTACGGATGTTGACAGAAATGTCAATAACAGAAACTGTTTTTTCTTCTTTTTCTTCATCATCTCTCCCTAATAGCATTCCAGCTTAATGTGGCATCGTGACCTTAAGGGAACACATAAAATTTAAGAAAAAGCTCAAGGTTGTCCATAGTTCTAAGTCACAATAGCTGTGTGGTAATTAGCACACAGGTTAGCCTAAGCTAGCAAGGCTAACGCAAGGGTGCTAAGCTAACGTACCTTGTTTCAACAATCGGTCCGGAGGAAAGTTGAAGAATTAAACTCCCTGTGTTTCACGGGATAGTGTCGCTACTCCGGACACAGCATGATAACCTACTACTTTATTCCCGACTCTCAACGCTGTGTCATTACTGTCCCAGAGCAACACAGCCTGCTACGCTAGGACCTGCTTCGTTAACAGCTGGCTGTTTTCTTCCTGTTTGGAGCCGCTTCCATGTATGACGTCACTAGGAAGATTTCTTCTTCTACTAGACGTTTGGTCACAAGCTTGACTCTTTACTGACACTTCCTGGCTTACTTGTCGAACCTCAGCACAGCCCTTACTATTCTAGGCTGTGCATCTTCACTGGTCTCGCGATTTGATTTGATTTGATTTGATTTGATTACTACACATTGCTACTTTTTTCATCAATGAATACAAGCAGTCAGATAATTATGAACTCCCTTAGAATTCATCATTATTTCAATCAATCACTCCAAATGTCATGAATATGACAATAAAAACATGGCTTTATAAACTTAAAAAAGTTTATTGTTGCACTGCCAAAAAATCCAGAAACAATATGACTATACATTGCATCACTTGTAATTGAATGTTTTGTCACTGCATCAATGCAGAATTATCCTTGTCCGCATCGCCTTTGTATTTAAATTATGTGAACTCCATCAGAGTAGTTTCACTGAATGTGTCCAGAAGAAGAACGAGACATTTACTGAACATGGTTTCCATTAACTGTCTTCACCATGATGACGCTAATCTGGGACCAAACTGAAACCAGAGGATTGACTTTTATTTAATTCATTTTATCACAATTCCAGGCACTTATAAATAATTGAATATTTTTTATTACCAAAGGATGACTTCTAATCTGTCTCAGAAAAACATCCAACCAGCTCACATGACAGGATAAACTGATAAGCTTATGTTATTTAAACAAAAGTGATGAAGGAGAGAAGAAACGGATGACTGGTTACTTCAGACCACAGAGGCATTAATGTGATATATAATGGCTTGTTGTTGCATTTTCAGATCAATAAAAGCAAAATACAAACCCTTTATTTTAACAAAGAAAAATTGCAATGATTGCTGCTGCATGGCTGTTATGGCTTCCTTCTATTTTTAATGCAAGATTTTAAGTAAACATAAATCTGATATATAAAAAAGATTTCTTTTTCTGTATCTGATGAGTGGACAGAAAAGCTCATTCAGATTGCAAAAAAAAATCGTTGTAGGAAGAAGATTAGCAACAATTTAACAAAGTTTATATTAAAAATGAAAAATGAGAGCATCACAAAGAGTCTGGTGAGGTTCTGAAGAGAAAGATGATGTGAAGAGACTTTTACCCACGGCCTTGAAGTCTATAACAGGATAGAAGTGAAAGTCTTTCTTCCTGCCTTACAAAGCATTTGCATGTAGACATCCAAGCTCATACTGTTCCAAGTCTAATTTCTACCTCTACACCTAAGCAATTTTCTGGTTACACAAGCATAGAAGGCATTATAAAAAATTAATAAAGAAATTTCTTCCCCATACTACAACAGAAAGGCAACCTGAACTTATTTGTCCTTCTACTATCTTTCCACTATGTCTTCCATCTTTCTCCTCCACTATACACTAAGTGGAGGAGCATGACTAATACTATGTTTCTCTGTCAATTGCCAATTTTGCCCGTGGCTAAATCCAGAATTGGGCCACGTGTACATCAATCTGTGCACTGACATGATTGCACACACTCGCCCAATCCTGTGTGCAGGCGCACATCAAATTTACAAGCACACACATACAGAGGAGCAGCAAGACTTTCACCTCTGCAACATTGTTAAGAGAAGACACAGCACAAGATATCATATAATCTGTCTATTACGTCAGGCTGTGTGCACTAATTGGAGGTGCTGTCTGACAACAAAGGAGTTAAAAGTCAGAAAGAAATGATATTCCTTTCATTCTCACACAGTGTGGTAAATATAAAATCCTATTAGGGCTCAGCTCCTGCACTTCATGTTGTTTTCTGAGCAGCAGCTCCCTCTGCTGAATGGAAGTAGCAAATACACACACATGCACCAGCTTTATAGTAAGTAAAGTCAAAGTCAGCTTTATTGTCATATCTGCAGCAACTGAAATGACGGTTCTCTTAAAACTTGGTGAGATAAAATGCAAGAATGTATGCCAATAAACAAAACAAACTTATTTTTGCAGAAAACGTTTTTCAGCCACTTGTATTTGCGATCTGGTAAAGCGAAAGCTTTGCCTTTTGGCTCAGCTCCTTCTTCACCTGCATTCCCAACCAGTCCTGAGGTGAGTGCAGGGGACCATAAAATTGTGGTTGAACGACCTCTGGGTTCAACAGGACGGGCTGAAGCAGGTCAGCAATATAAAGAGGAGCCTGACAATGAAATGTTTTGAAGGTGAAAATTTAGGAATTTAAAATGAATTCTGAAATCAACTGGCAACCAGTGAAGCCACTTTAAAACGGTGCTTATATGAACTCTTCTGTCTGAGCGAGTCAGTGGACTCGCTGCAGAGTTCTGGAGCACCTGAAGAGGGGCTACCTCCTCATTAAACAGACTATTGCAGTAGTCTACCTGAGATGAGATAAAGCAATGGCACCAAAGTTCTGAGTTTTGAGATGTTCCTCAGCTGTTCTAGAAATGGTTAATCAAAATTACAACCAGATTTCTGAGACTAGACTGCAAGACTAGATCACCCTGTTTCCATTTAATGCAAGTGGCAACCTCTGTCTGTAAAACGGAAAGCCTTTGCGGAAGTACAAAAAAATTACAGTTTGCGCCACATCCATTAGGGTTCCAAACAGAGCAAATCCCCACAGACTCCCATGTTAAAAGGACCAACTTCACAGCAGAAATAAACATGTTATAAGCCTGGCACAAAAATTCCTTTTAGGATTAATAGGTCAAGTTTACCTTCATCAGAACTGTGAGAGGGGTGAATTTTTTTCTAACTCATCCGTTTTGATGTTAATTAAATTTGAAATTCAGCATAATTAGGGGCATGCCGCATGTGCTTTTGAATGACAGGTATCGGAAAGAAGGGAGAGAGTGCAGCACAACCGCAGTTTTCAGCCGGCTAACAGCACACCTTAGCTTTAGCACGTCTACCTCCGTTAGATGGTTAGCTACCGTTGCTCGGGGTTAGCTCTTTGCTACAGGTAGCTCGGAGTTCGATGGTTGTCAGTCCTCCACCCCCTCCTTCACAGTCCCCCCCTCAGTCCAGCTCTTTGCCCATTTTTGGATTTTCAAAAAAATGTTCAATAGTCTCGGCTTCTACAAAGTCCCCCCCCCCCCATTTTCACTGGAATCTACTCTTGAACTACTTGGTAAGGCCGCTACCGCAGAGTTACTGGACTGGTCAAGTACATGAGGCTCAGTAACAAAAGTTTCTTTTTCAGCATTACTTCTAAAACTATTTCTTATTCCCTTTGTATTTTTGTGTTTCCTACTTCTAAGCGAGCTAAAAGTTTTAAAATTGTTACTTTTAAAATCACAGTGCAGAAAAGGGCAATGAACAGTTTCCTGATTCTTTAAATGATGTCCAAGATGAGTGAAAAAAGTATGTTGAGTACAAATTTCTCTAAACTCACATAATTCACAAAAAAAAGTTGCTGTCTCCTCTCTTTTTTCACTCCTACAATGTGATCTGGTTAGGTGAGATTTTAACGCACCAGGTGTTTTGAAGGTACACACACAGTCACTGAGGACACAGGGCCAGAGTGCTTTTTTTTGTGCCTAAGCTGATGATGCCTCAAAAGACATTAAAATAGGCAGGTACTAATTTCCCACTTTCCTAATTAATAAGGTACTGTTCCCCAC
Source organism: Melanotaenia trifasciata (assembly GCA_037177355.1). Classification (NCBI taxonomy): domain Eukaryota; kingdom Metazoa; phylum Chordata; class Actinopteri; order Atheriniformes; family Melanotaeniidae; genus Melanotaenia; species Melanotaenia trifasciata. Next base: position 8,782,444 of record JBAFTB010000023.1, read on the forward strand.
ATTTTCTTTATACCTTTCTCTTTAGGGTCTTCTCCTGTGTGTTCTTTGATGAATCAAAATATGACAGACTACTTCTCTCAGTTAACTAATTTATTAATTACAATTTATATGAGAAATGTGCAAATACAG
>JBAFTB010000023.1:8823994-8835626 GCA_037177355.1 Melanotaenia trifasciata
TGCCAAGTGCACATGTGGACACTCCTATGTCTGAACAAGGTGTTTGTTATGGACAGTCCATGACGAGCACAGAAGTCGAACAAGAAAGCACAACTCGAATTTAGATTAGGGGGGCCGTTCCTCCCAATCACGCCCTTCCAGGTCTCACTGTCATTTCCCACGTGAGCATTGAAGGCCCCCAGCAGAACGAAGGAGTCCCCGGCAGAAGTGCTCTCCAACAACCCCCCCCTCACCCCCCAAGGACTCCAACAAGGGTGGGTACTCTGAGCACAAACAATAGTTAGGCTACCCTTTCGTCCACCGGGGTAAACCCCAACGTACAGGCGCCAAGTCGGGGGGCAATGAGCATGCCCACACCTGCTTGGCTCCTCTCACCGGGAGCAACTCCAGAATGGAAGCGGGTCCAGCCCCTCTCAAGGACAGTCCAGAGCCCAAGCCGTGCGTCGAGGTGAGTCCAACTATATATATATATATATACCGCTCAACCTCGCGCACCAGCTCAGGCTCCTTCCCCAATAGAGAGGTGACATTCCACGTCCCTGGAGCTAGCTTTTGCAGCCGAGGATCAGACCGCCAGGGTCCCCGCCTCTGGCAGCCACCCAGCTCACAATGCACCCGACCCCTATGGCCCCTCCTGTCACGTACCAGGAATGTGGACTCATAAACTAATCAGAATCCCAGGGATAGGTATAAAGATCTTTATTGTGCAAAGCGGACATATGGGATATGAAATCTGGTCTCTCACTCGGTCAGTAGTCCGCTGTTGTAGTCTATGAGAGCTCCGGAACCGATCTGAAGGATGACCACTGGCAGAAGGGAGAGAACTGCTGAACAGAGAACAGTAAGTGAGGAAGCCACAAACAGAGAACTGAGGAATCGAGTATGGAGGACTGCGGGCTGTGCTTTCGTTATTCTCCTTAAAGGATAATGGGTTAGGTCCGTTGTCCAATATCAGAGTCCAAATACAAAATCCAATACAATATCCAAGTCCAACAAACAGTCCAAGGGTCAGGGTACCGGCAGAATCCAAATAACAAACCAAACAGAGTTACCAGATGGGGGCGGGCAGAGGCAGAAGTCCAGGTTTGGAACACAGGGTCGACGGCAGACAGGCAAGCACACAAGGCTGAGGAGGATTCAGGGAGCGGGCAGAGGCGAATATCCGGGTAACGAAATACAGGGTCGATAACAGGCAGGCAGGCAGGCAGGTAATACTAGGAAACAGACAGGGAATAAAGGCTGGATACGTGCAGGGTAGAACCGAGACGATCTGGCGGAGAGAAGCTGTCACAGGCAGGTATTTAAAGAGCGCTGTACAGGTGAAGCGCATAAGCAATCAAGCCAGCGTGTAGAGAAGATGCCTTCAGGGCAGCTGGGAAAAACAGGCTCCGAACCACGGAGCATGACACCTCCTGCAGGTGGTGAGCCCACGGGAGGAGAGGCCCATGCCACCCTGTCGGGTTGAGCCCGACCGGGCCCCATGGGCAAAGGCCCGGCCACCAGGCACTCGCCTCTGTGCCCTGGCTCCTGAGGGGGGGCCCCGGTGACCCACGTCCGGGCAAGGGAAACCATGGTCCTTGTTTTGCACTATAACCATAAACATATATTGCACTGACTGTAATTTGCCTTGTTTATTTATTGTTGTGTTTTATTTACTTAGTGATAGTATTTGTTTTGTTTATTGGCTTACATTCTTGCATTTTATCTCACCAAGGTTTAAGAGAGCCGTCACTTCAATTGCTGCAGATATGACAATAAACCTGACTTTGACTTTACTTACTGTAAAGCTGGTGCATGTGTGTGTATTTGCTGCTTCCATTCAGCAGAGGGAGCTGTTGCTCAGAAAACAACATGAAGTGCAGGAGCTGAGCCCTAATAGGACTGTACATTTACCACACTGTGAGAATGAAAGAATATTCTTTCTTTGTGATTTTTAACACCTCTTTTGTCAAACAGCACCTCCAATTAGTGTACACAGCCTGATGTAATAGACAGATTATATGATATCTTGTGCTGTGTCTTCTCTTCACAATGTTGCAGAGGTGAAAGTCTTGCTGCTCATCTGTATGTGTGTGTTTGTATATTTGATGTGCGCCTGCACACAGGATTGGATACGTGTGTGCAATCTTGTCTGTGCACAGACTGATGTACATTTGGGCCAATTCTGGATGTAGTGACGAGCAAAAAAAAAGTCTCTGGCAAGTGACAGAGAAACTTAGTATTAGTCATGCTCCGCCACTTAGTGTAGAGTGTAGGAGGAGATGGAAAACAAAGTGGAAAGATAGTGGAGCGGAAAAAAAGTTCAGGCAGTCTACTCTTACCTCTATGTTGCAGTCTGTAAAAGAAACTTCTTTGTTAATTTTTATAATGCCTTCTATGCTTGTGTACCCATAAAATTGCTTATGTGTAGGTAGAAATTTGACTTTTTCTGACGTTTCTGCTCGCTGAAACAGTTATAGACTTCAAGGCTGTGGATAAAAGTCTCTGCACATCATCTTTCTCTTCAGAACCTCACCAGACTCTGTGATGCTCTCATTTTTCTTTTTTAATAAACGGTAACACTTTACAATAAGGGTCCCTTAATTAACGTTAATTATTGCATTATTAAGCATTTCTTAAATGTTGAATGATATATTATTAACTAATATTATGTGTTACTTAGTGTTAGTTTGCATATTGCATAATGTATTAATAAGCAGATAATTAATGTTTACTACTCAACCTTACTTAATACATTATTATGTGTTGACAAAAGTTGAATTATGTAATTATTGGTCATTATGTATGCATTAATCATAATTAATTGCAATGTCAGTTAAGCCTTTAAAAATTTATCACCAATGATGTAGGTTTTTAGTGAATAAGTATTAAGTAACAGCTCACTTAGGCATCTACTAATCCTTTCCTATATGGTGTAATGCTGAGCTGTGTATGTCATCAGATAGCCCTTATCTGACCCTAAAGCCCCAGTGTGTAAGAATTACTCCCATCTAGTGGTGCACTAATGTAATTTAAGCAACCGAGTAGCGCTCTACTGGAACCTCACCATTTAAGAGTGTTATTACAACTACGGATACCGCAAAGAATCAGAAACGTGAAGATGGCAACATTTTTAGAAGGTCGAGTGGTTCGTTAGGGGGTGAGGTACAAAAATATACATAATAATTTTTTTTTTTTTTTTTTTAATGCCAATAAGCTACAAGCATGCCCTCCATATATTTGGTACCATGCTACTGCTAATAGCTAATGTTATCGTGTGAAATCGTTTTTCATGACTTGCAGACTCAGAGATCATCTGATGAAGGGAGAGGAAGAGGGAGAGGAAGAAGGAGTCAAAGTAGGGGCAGTGGACCTGTCGGTGCTGCAAGAGGAAGATCCCGTGCTGTAATATTACTCTGTGTTTAATAACATGTATTTCAGCTGATTTATCAAGGGAGGTGGGCGAAGTATTGATTTGAAATAATTATTATCTGAGAGATATTTTTGAGTTAGAATGTGTGCGGTTCTAGTGATTAAATCACAACGAGATACTGGCATTACTTTGGTCTATTTATTCTGACTAGAAGGAGGAAAACTACCCCCACCCCAATTGACTAATCAGCTGAAATAAATTATGAAACATGAGGGAAAGTTCTTGGAAAATACTTCTGAAAGAAGCGCATGTCACATACTGGTATGACTTCTGTGAAGAGTAACAACAACTGAAAACTGCTGCAACAGAGCTTTTGTACTGTAGGCTAACTAACAAATTAGCCATTTATGCCATTTTATATAGCAAGTAACAGTAAATGATCCGACTTAAACGGCAGGGTAAAGTAGTTTTTGGACTACCCTGCCCTGTTTCTAACATATCACCAAAATAAACTTCACTGTTAGATTGAATTAACTCACCTATCCAGCAAAAAGCCTGCAACCTTTGCATCAGTTTTAAGTCCCCCTCCTTCATCAATAGTCTCCATCTGGTAACTGCTCCACTGATGTACACTCTTGTTTGCTCCCGGTTATTATTTCTTTTTCTTTTCTTGGCTTTTTTTCCCTCCGTCTTGCGAGATAAAGAGTATGGGTGGTCCTCCATTTCAATGTAAACTGGTAAGCTGAATGGTTGTCTTGGCTTGTTTACACCACCACTGCCCCCTCCCCCACGAAAGAAGGGATTCTCAGGTAAAAAACAATGTAAAAAAGAAGTTTTTCTCCTTTCGGCTACTGTACTCAAAGATGGTGATGCAACATGGCAGCCTCCAGTTGGGTGTGCTGCCAACTATGTATTTATGAACAACTCATTCTAAGCTACAAGAACGCTTTCATTTGGATCTGATTGTGATTAGACTTTGGTAAAATACGTATTTACAAAAGCGATACTTGATTTTTGCTAATAAAAAGCCAAATAAGCTACACATTGTACCTTTAAGTGAGGTATTACTTAACATTAGTAGCCTGACCTAAGCCTTAATAAATGTGAGTGCTTCATAAATATTACTTAACCATAGTTTATCTTTCCTGAATTCTTTTTTGGACCCTTATTGTAAACATTTATCCCTTTGCTAACACTTTGTAAATGTTTAATAGCCTCATAAGCCTTACTTAACTATACATAATCATAACTGAATGTTTTTTTTGACCCTTATTGCAAAGTGTTAACATTTATCCCCTTGTATGCATAAGAGGGGTAAAACAAGTATTACTTAGCCATTATTGGTTAGGTAGTTTAAGAAATAAAATACAAAGCATTTTATACATTTTATTTAGAAGTCATCAAAACAGATACTGTATACACAGATCAACTCACAACTCAAGAACCGAAAAAATATGAACATTCAACATTCAAGAACATGAAACATTTTGTCAACCATGCCTGGATAGTTCCAGTTCTTGTGTATTCTTTAAAGAGTTTGATAGTAAAGATGTTCTCCTACACACACTGACCATTCTCTGTCTGACTTACAGACAGAGAATTACTTATTATATTACAATCTCAGTTAAGTTCTCAGACGAAGCGCAGCTCAAAGCACCCCTATGATGATGACAAATCATGGACCCAGGTTTCCGTTGCCCGGATGTGGGTCACCAGGGCCCCCCTCTGGAGCCAAGCCTGGAGGTGGGGCACGGAGTGCTTGGTTGCCTCCCTCCGCATTTGGGTGGGGGGACGGGTCCTGACTTTGCACTTATGCACCAAACAGCAGTTCAGAGTACCCACCCTTTTTGCAGTTCTTGGAGGGGGTGTTGGAAAGCACTCCTTCCGGGGACTCCCTCGTTCTGCTTGGGGGACCTTCAATACCCACGTGGGCAATGACAGCGAGACCTGGAGGGGCGTGATTGGGAGGAATGCCCCCCCCCCGATCTGAATCCGAGTGGTGTTTTGTTGTTGGACATCTGTGCTCATCATGGATTGTCCATAACGAACACCTTGTTCAAACATAAGAGTGTCCACATGTGCACTTGGCACCAGGATCCGGCAGAGCTTCATCCAGGTCCTGGGTGAGGCAAGGGACATTGAGTCCGAGTGGGCTGTGTTCCATGCGTCTACTGTTGCGGCGGCCAGCTGCAGCTGCAGCTGGAATGTCGTCGGTGCCTGTCGTGGCAGTAACCCCCAAATTTGTTGGTGGATACTAGCAGTGAGGGAAGCCATCAAGCTGAAGAAGGAGTCTTATCGGGCCTTCTTGGCCTGTGGGACTCCAGAGGCAGCTGATGGGTATCCCCCATCTCTGGCGGTGATGTTGCTGAGGTGGTTAAAAAGCCACCTCAAGGGCCAATAGGTAAAGCTCTTGATTTACTGGTATATCTACGTTCCTACCCTCACCTGTGATCACGAGCTGTGGGTAGTGACCGAAAGAACAAGATTGCAAATACAAGCAGTCGAAATTAAATTTTTCCACAGGGTGGCCAGGCTCTCCCTTAGGGACAGGGTGAGAGGCCTGGTGATTTGGGAGGGGCTCAGAGTAGAGTCACTGCTCCTCTGCATTAAGAGGAGCCAGATGAGATGGCTCGGGCATCTGGTCAGGATGAGGTGGTGAGGTGGTCTCGGTACGTCCCACCCGGTAAGAGGCCCCGGGGAAGACCCAGGACACACTGGATGGACTACTCTCTCTCGGCTGGCTGGGAACGCCTCGGGATCCCTCCAGATGAACTGGGAGAGGGAAGTCTGGGTTTCCCTGCTTAGACAGCTGCCCACGCGACCCGACTCCGGATATGCGGAAGACAATGGATGGATGGATGGATGAAAGAACCAACGGTTTCTTTTCTTTCCTTCTTCTTCTCACCAACATGACTTTTTAAATCCATAAATGAAGCAACAGTAAAACCAGGATTTGCAGAGACACTACTGTACCATTTGCGAATGGTCTGAGGATGCTACAAAGCCAAGTGAAAGTTTTCTCTGACATAGTCATAGGCCTTTGGAGAGTAGAAGTAAAGTGTAGCTGTATAATGCTTTTTTCAGAAAACACTGACCTACTCTTCTTTTTAATTTTATGAAACATCTCTCTGGGAACATCATCCAGACTATCAAGAAGAGAGGCACATTCAGTTGATATGAGAAGTCTCTTCTGAAGAACTTTTGTCACAGATCTCAAGGAAAAAATTCTTGCCTTCCATCTCCTTCTCTCTCCTGGGATTTCAACCGAATGCCGAATAAATGTGCATGCTACACAACTTTTCCTCTGCTGCATTAGCCTTCCTTTTAAGTGTTCTTGGAGACTCTGTGACTATGTAGCTATGGTCACTCTTAATGTTTTGCAGCTGTTTGTAGGTACAGCTGTGTCCTCCAAGCAAGTCCTTCCCTAAGAAAAAAAAAAATACATAAATATACACTACCACTCAAATATTTAGGATCACTTTCCCATATTATGGTAAAAATGTCTGTTATGCATGCAGTTCATCCAGGTTTTTTTTTTTTTTAAAACAAATTACTGTTGCTAATAAAATAATATTTAGCTGCTCTCAAAGCTTCTTGCTTCCTGTTTGGCTGTTTCCATAATAACTTTGGTCACAGATATTTACAGAGAGCTTGTGGGGGAAACAATGAGCAATTCTATTTTTTTACAATAAAGGGTCTTTATGTCAAACACACATTAATTTATATAAATATTTTAATCAATTTACACCAATGCATGAAAAAAGTCTCAGTACCCTGGAGACAGTGCTGAAGTGATGACTCTCAAAGTGTTCACTGCACAGGCAAGAAGACTGGTTAGCAGTCCAGTTGTGTCTTCTTATGTTCAACATCCACTGGCCAAGCCCAGCAGAATCACCTAGAGGAAAACTTCACACAGACAAATAAATATATAGTCATATGTGTTCAAAACATTTTACAGCTTCTCAGGGTATTACAGGCTTCTAGTAAAAAGGCTTACACTAAAGACTATAGTAAAAACTACAAGAGAAAACAAATACCTTATAAAAAGTTTAAATTAAACAAAATAAATGAGTCAGTCTGAATAACTGGATAGCTAATGAACAGGATTGCATTATATAAACAGCTGTCGTTATCATGCCATACATCAATGGGACAGGCAAACAAGACATCTAAAAACAATGGCAATTGTCAAACTGCCAAAGAGTTCAGTAATAGCACAAATATCTCTGGAAATGTCCAAAAATGGAACTAATAACACTTTATAATAAATACACACTATGAAGCATTCGTTAAGCATTAATAAATACTGAATTAATAATTTACAAACATATTCCTGACAGGAATACTCATTAGTATGTGGTTTATAAGCACAGTTGTAGATGTTTTACTCATCATTGATAAGCACTTTAGTTATGAATTAGTAAATCCTGAAGTCATCTTTTTTAAAAGCATGTTTCAGACAATAATACTCATTAGTAGACACTTTATAAACACATTTATAAATGTTTTACTCTTCATTAATAAGCTTATCTTCAATATGTGTAATGATTGCATTTTAATGCTGTAAATTATGGATTCAGTATTTCACTTACAAACGGTTAGATTTTTTATTAATGATTGCACTTACAGAAAGTGTCCAGACATGTACTAATGCTTAGTAAATATGTTAATAAATATTTCATTCAAACACAAATTTATTTTCCAATCAATGTCCTATAGGCAGTTATTAATACAGGAATTCATTATTCCAGGTAGTTACAAAGCACTTGGCCTTACACATGAGAGTGACCCCTAATAAAACAGGTCTCACTCCTTTGACATAATTCATGGCAGACAATACAGATTACCGCAGCTGATGCAGTATCAGCAAACAGGTGAATCAACTCTTGCAACTCTGAAAACTTAACTGCGAAGGAGGTTGTTTCTGCTAATATCATTCTGCAGGAAGAGGAGCAGTCTGAGCTGATCCTGAGATCAGGAGACTGGGTCCTGACTAAAGTCATCTAAAAGAAGCAGTGGCATTCTCCACGTTGGGGCGGACCATATCAGGTGCTCTTAACCACACTCACTGCAGTGAAGATCGCCGTGGATTCATCTTACCCACAAGGGCGAGCCTGACTACAAAGGGGTTTGTAAATCTTTAGGATCGTTCGGCTCAACGTCAGCGAAAGAAACCATCAGCTCGGCGAGTCATTTAGGGAGAACCAGCTGGCAAAGAAGATGAGGGCACTGCCAACATGTCATCAACAACCAGCTCGTGACTGCATCACTGCAGACGCGGCACCGATCCGCCTGCCGATCTCCAGCTCCATCCTTCCCTCACTTGTGAACAAGACCCCAAGATACATGAACTCCTCCTCCGAGACCGGAGAAAGCACACTACCCTCATACTGTATATATACACATATATATCATTTTTATTTGAGACTTTTCCTTTAGTATTACTCATGAATGTACATATTTTACTAGATTACATTTGTCATGTTTATATCTAGTACAGCCATTAGAACCAAAGAAAACTGTTTAATTGTTAGCTTTTTTTATCCTTTCATTACATGAGTAGAATTTACAGTGAAAGTCTTTTAGACACCAAAACTTCATGCTACCATGGCACCAGTAAAAACTCTAAAATTATCTGCTGGAACTTTTTTAAATTGGTCTTTATAAAGAGTCACAAAATCTTTAAATTAAATGGGGATAGTTTTCCCTACATTTGTACAGGTAAGCCTGTCTATATAAAACAGTCTCAAGAAGTCTCAGGAAAAGCTTTTACCTTAATAAAAGAGCCAATTCTGTCCTATTTTTTAAAATATTGTTTAAAAAACTAAACCATGTAATTTTATTACAAACTATGACCATTAGATAAAGTTTGCATCAACTGATTTGCTACCAAAAATATATGTAAATTTAGGCTTTGAAATAATAGATTTCCAGGTGCAATTAGAGCAGATCTGCTGTGGCTCAGCTTGCAGAGGGGTTTTCTTACCACCATCTGTAACATAGAGTGTCTGTGTGAATGGCTCTTATACACCCCATTATGTCCCCAGTTACCACTGCCTGAATAAATAAACAGACTGAAGAGATCACTTTCAACAGTTGCTTAGAATATACAGGGACTCCCTCCGGAACAGGAATTCAAAGAGGAGAACTAGGGCTGGGGCGTGGGTGACGTAGACCAGGGCGTTGTTGGATAGGACCTGGGTGCCGGTGTGGTGCGCTCAAATGACACAGGACACCAGGGGCGTTGCTAGGCATAAAGCCCTACTGGGGCACAGGCCCTGTTCTGAACAGTTTGTTTCATTTTTTGAGCATTAAAGTATTTTGTTTTATAATTAGGAGTCTTTCAGCAGCTTTGTACATTTCATTTTCAGCCTGGTCATGAAATAGAGGTGAACACTGTCTGCTCTGAATACAGCTGGCAGCTGCTGCTGCTCCAAGTAGACCAAGCGTCGTATGACTGCTTTTGGACGGGAGAGGGGTCTGCTTAGCAAAGTCACTAATAAATTCCCCCAAGACCCGTCTCTTTCCACACTAGGGCTGCAACGATTAGTCGACATTGTTGACAATAGTCAACAATAAAAATAGTTGACAACTAATTTACCTGTCGACTATTGTCAAAAAAGGGGGTGAAAAAAAACGACGTCTTTTTTTCTTATCTCTGCTGAGAGTTGCACATGCGCAATGAAGTCCGCCAAGGTAAAAATATGGCGGCCGACCAGGGAATAGAACAGCGGCAGAGGACGTCAGAAGTCTGAAATAACTTCACGTTAAACTTACAAAATAAATTAAATACATGTGAGATTTGTAAAGCGGACTTTTTGACAAGGAGCGCCGTGAAAACGGCTGCTCCGTCAGACTGCCTGTTCCTGTTTGGACGGGTTGTACTGAAAAACATGAATTTCCCTGCAAAGGGATTAATAAAGTATTTCTGATTCTGATTGTGTACCACGGAAGTACGTCTGCAATGCTTAAACATTTAAAGACGAGGCAAGTCAGACTTACTTAACAACCTCATGCAAGATTTTAAAGCTGAAAATGATATAAGTTCCATTTAATAAGTATGAGATACATAATCTGATTGGTGGACTAGTCGTTTTAACAGTCAGTGACTAATCCCATCATAATAGTCATTAGTTGCAGCCCTATTCCACACATAAGCCAATCACAGTGGTTGTTTGTTCCCGCTCACATACACATTGGCTGGCTTCTTCTTCGTTGGTGTTCATCTCCTTTTCTCGTATTAAAGTTAGTTTAAGTCTGCAAACCAGCAGCTAATTTGTGCATTACTGTGAACTACTGGGCTGAAGAGGGGAGCAGAAGTTTGTTAGCGACAAACTAAATTAAATTATAACTACTACAAGAAAAAGTCCAGCAAATGTATTGGTCGCCATTGCGCGAGTAGATGAAAAATTCACTGTCTCACATTTTAGTCGCAAAATACAAGCATTTGGTTGCAGTCTGGAGCCCTGTGATGATCTAGCAGAAGCCAAAAAAAAACCTGATTTGTACAGTTAGGAGGAGAACTAACTAAACAAGGAGCAGGTGATGCAAAGTAGCAAATTAAACCAGGTGTGTTCATGAACAGAAAGTGACACAAAAGAAAACACAAGTGGAAAACTCTAAACGTAAAAAAGTTAAAAATGATAAAAGAAAAATAAATTTGTGTCATATGTTATATGTTTAAGGGAAAAAACTTTTAAAAATGTTTTTGTTTAATTTATTGGCACATCAATTTGTTTATTGAGCAATGTTTATATTTCTGTATTTATGTTTTATTTTGGCAGTTTCATTCCTCCATAGAATCAGCCTCCAGATCAAAGCCATATTGCTTTCTGATGTATTATTATACTTGTTTTTGTTTTAAAGAAACAAAACAAACAACACAACATTGTTATTGCCCTCTGGAATATATATAAAGCATTTTTCATTTCATTTCAAAATAAAATTATTAGTTGTGTCCTGAAGTTTTTTAATTCTTGGTTTTAAAAGATTTGTTCACCACCTGTAAATAAATCATCAGAAGGAAGAGTGTTCAAAAATCCACATTTTTTAAAAGAAGGCAAGAACACCAGAGATTGAGTAGAATTGACAACTCTTTGTTAAGCCAGTAATAAGAAAACAATACATATCTTTTTGAGAAGGCCTCTTAGCTTAGCATCTGGTTCACTAATACATGAAGTATCGGGACCATTTGGTTCAGCCAAAAGACCTGCCTACCTAAGTTATCCTCCTCATTTATAGTGATACAATGCATTGTGGCTATGTGCGTGCATGTGGTGC
>JBAFTB010000023.1:8856022-8868284 GCA_037177355.1 Melanotaenia trifasciata
TTTGTCGGCTGCATCCATGATGAGAATCTCCCGTTCCACCACATCCCAAAGCTGCTCTGTTGGATTGAGATCTGGTGGCTGTGGAGGTTGTTGGAGTCCAGTGAACTCATGATCGGAGCTTTATGACATGGTGCATTATCCTGCTGAAAGTAGCCATCAGAAGATGCTACACTGTGGTCATAAAGAGATGACACTAGGAATGTTTCATATCAATTATTAAAGAAATGAGTTGACTAATCATGTACATTTATGTGTCTGTCCCAGCTCTGGAGACCAAGACCTTGGCCCTTAGGAGACATTGCCTGTAAACTAACCATGTTCCTCTCAGAGTGCTGCACCTTCTGTACCATCCTTCATATCACCTTCCTCTCCCTGGAGAGATACCTAGCTGTCTGCTGGCCAATCACAGCCAAGACAGTGGTGACACGGCGTAGAACCAGAGCTATAATTGGCTGCCTGTGGCTGGGTGCGGCCGTCAGTGCTGCACCGGTGTTGGTGATGGTTGGCGTGGAGGACGTTGGGGGAGAGGAGCCTGGCCTTAGCCATTGGAGGGAGGATGCAGGATGGACAAGCAGGGAGGGAGAACAGGGAGGATTGATGATAGGTGGTGGTGAAAGAGGAGGCGAACACATGGCCTTGTTGGATCCAGGATTAGAGGGGAAAATCTTAGGAGAGAAAAAGACAAAAACATGGAATGAAGAATTTGGAGAATTTAAATGGTTTGACAACAAAGGGGAGAGCAAACCAAAGGAAGGAGATAAAAGTGAAAATGAAGATAAAAAAGAAGCAGATGAAGAAGGCGGTGAGGAAGAGGGAAATATGGAGTTTGAAGGAGAGCAGCAAAATAAAAAGAAAGAAGATGAGGGGGGAGGAAGACAAGGGAATGTTTATGGAAACCATGAAGGAGAGATTGACAGAAGAGAGTGCCGCTGCACTCACTACGCCATCTCCTCTGGCCTGTTGTCAGCCATGATGATTCTCTCCAACTTGTACTTCTTGATACCGCTCTGCATCCTGGGACTGGTTTACAGCTTGATTGGACGGACACTGTGGCTCCGTCCAAAAAGTAACCGCAGAGACCAGAGTCATCGAAACACTGTCAAAATGTTGGGTGAGGAAAAACACACATTTGCAAAACCATCCCTAGATACAGTGGAAATAAAAGAAAATGAAAACTGCTTACTAATACTGCATTTTATTAAAGTTTTGTTTATGTTTTTTGTTTATTAATGTCAAAACAGAGGTGACTCAATTTAATTTTAGCACATTTTTACATAAAATCATAAAAATGTTTCGTGATCAGCTTGCATAGAAATATAGAAAACTAACTTGCTCTGCAGAGTAAGGGCTTCATTTTTTAGTTTTTACTAATAAAGCCTAATATTAAAATAACACATTGGCAGCAATTTAGCATAATTTACTGCACAAGTAAATGATGTGGATCGCTAAAAGCGATAAAACAACTTTTGGTTTTACCAAATTATCTGGTGGCAAGTGAAGAAGTGGTTGCATGTCTAAACTTAGCCTATTAGAAGTTAAAGAGGATTTTGATCGTTTACATCAGTTGCAACACAAAATCTAGTTCATTCATATAGTTCCACTAATCACCAAAAGTATAAACTCACTAATTGATTAATCATTTCAGATAAATAATAAAGAAAGTAAAAATTTAAGCCAGATAATATGCTGCTCTCTTAATGTGCTAGTTGGCACAAATATTGTAATAAAGCTATAAATTCCAAGATTATATGGTCTTAAGATAACGACTATAACCAAACAAAGTAATTTAAAACTAGTTAAACTTACAAACCTGGTCCAACTATCTTTAGTGATCAGGTATTAGCTTGTTCATGTTGCCATAATGTTAGCAACATTAGCTTAATCATAATATAGCTTACTGTACGCTTGCTGTAATGTTATTTGAGTTTTGTTTATGATGTAACAAAAGTAACAATTACTGTAAAGGTTAGAATATAAACATGTTAAACATTTAGAGGAAAGCTAGTTTGACTAATATCTGATGACTTTTTAGCCCCATGCATTCACTTGCTAGCTCAGTGCTAGCTCATTGTGACTTTTGGGACTTTAAGCACTGTGAAAACAATATTCTGTTACTCCCAACTTTCTGTCTGAGGAGAACATTGTAATTGTAAACTTGGTCAAAAATCCCAGCACACAAGCCTTAAAATGTGGATGGTGTTTAGGTGAGACAATGTGATTAGAAAATCAATAAAATAATTTTTTATTGGAAATAAGCCACTACAGATTCACATAGCAGTATATTTTCACATGATTTATAATCATACAGACTGTGAGATCACTGCAGTCTCATAAATGTCTCTATGTCTATGTCTCTTCACCTCCTCTAGGTGTGATTGTCTTGGCGTTTGTCTTGTGCTGGCTCCCCTTTCATGTTGGTCGGACCATATTCTCCCTTTCTCTTGGCAATGGTGCTGAAAGACAGGAAACATACACAGACGCAAACTCGAACTTAGACATTAACACACTTGGTGACGCCAGCTTTGAAAGCAGCGGTATTGACGTGCACAGTGTTTCTAAACCCTTCATCCACTCAGAGTCTGATGCACATGTTTTTGAGTCCCTCCCTCAGATTGGAAAGAGGACTGCACACACTCCTGCAGGGACAGAAAAAAGAACCCTGTGTGCTAAAGCCGAGGAGAAAATCAGCACACAAAACAATATGGCCATCCATGAATTGAATTCTCAAGGCATTACACATACTGACATGAACCATAAGAACACTGACACAGATAAACATATGGAAGCACACAATGACTCGGCACATGTTAACACACAACAAGGCAGATTTTCAGACAGTACTAATACTACAACACCCACAGCTGGCCCAAGTACGTATACAGCAGTGCCCACTGACCTGCGCACTGAAAAAACACACAATGACACACACTTCAACGACACATACTTTTACCCCGACACACAAATGTACTTTTTATACTACTTGTCTCAGTATTTTAATCTTGTGTCGTCTGTCCTCTTCTACCTCAGTGCCGCTGTTAATCCGTTACTGTACAACCTGATGTCTGCCAGATATAGACTTGCGGTGCACAGCCTCATACACAAGCACTCCCACACTCAGGCTCACCGCCTGCGCACACTCACAGCACGGCACTCCACCACCACGTTGTAAGGGCGATGTATACATAAAAAATGTACAGGAAAATCCATCTTCATATAATTCACACATAATGTAAATGTCATTTTGATGGTTAATTTTAAAAACTGAAGGCTTATTTTTTAGTGTGGATGATACGCTGTTAATCCTACAAACATTCTTAAAATGAAGGGCACAAAAAAGATAAGTTATAAAATTAATTTAGCTATATAACCTCCTGAGACCCAAGCTTTAGTTTGACTTACTTTAAAGATTTCTTATAGCTGTTTTGGGTTAGGAGGAACCAATAAATAGAAATGTATGATATGTTAAGATACATTTTACACATATACACATACACATACACATGACTGACACAGTTTTATAAATATATATATTTTATCATATATGATATAAATATAATTTTAAATTGAAAAACAAAGTATCTTCTGACACCACCAAAAGGCAGTGTAACTGTTCAACAGGTTCCAGTTCTACAAAATTTTGTGTTGTGCAGACAACCAAATATGTTATCTGTGTATGTATTTCAATTTACAATTTCAATTTAATCTGCTAGCTTGTCACAAAAACTTGTTAAAAGAGCTAGCTAAGTGCTAAAGGCTAGCTTGTGTAACAAGCTAGCAAAGTACAGTATACTTCTTAATATCCAGTCTTATTCCAGAATGTTATGTTTGATATTTAATGTAAGATGCTGTGTTTAATTTCTTTAAAATAATCTATAAATTTGATGTAACTCTGCTTTTGGTATTTGATTGCTGAAATGTATTTAAGCTGCTAATTTTCTGCTTTTGGTTTGATTTAAGATTTTTCTGTTGTTATTTGTTTGTTTGATTTTTCAGCTGTCCTCTGAAAAGTATATGTGAGTTGACAAATATAATGTGACCTGGACAGAGTAATAATGGCTTCTTTCACTTGGCCATGTTTTCATTTGGTACATTATTGTAAAAGCCCTGACATGTAATATTAAAATTTCACCACAAATTCACTCTGTTAAAAATTTTGTGCCACTAAAACAAATCCACATGAAATTAAATTTGCAGCCGACAGCTGCAGTTCAGTGCTGTTTGCACTATATTATAAATCTAGAAAATCAACTCCCCACTCTTCAAAGGGTGATCATTTTCATCTGAGTAGGCCGACATTGATCGTAATGGTAAGCCAAGAAAAAATATCACCATGAAAATTTGCACTGGTTATGTGAAACAGACCACACTCTGAACTGGTCCAGATAATAGTGTTACGTCCAGTTTGTTAAACATTTTCAATATTTCCAGGCTGTTTTCATTGTAGCTTCAATCCAAAACACACTTTAATAATTTTTGCAAACTCTGCAGACATACACATGATGTGGTATTTATATACATCAACAAAAATTTGAATTTAACTCCAGGAACAATTAACGTGATGCAGAGCATTACTATAATCCCAGAACTTTTCCTGACCTGAAACTTTGCTTTACAGTATATATAGAAAACATTTTAAAGTCTTAATTTTTATATGCTTAAAATTAGAGTCTGAGAAGCAATCTTTGATACAGCTGAACTAAATAATATTAATGTAGTCAGTATTGTAACCACTTTTGTGGTTTATAATGAATGAGCAAATGTAATTACCATAATACTAATTATATAGATAATGAATACAAGATTATGGTGGCCAGGCAGTAAGATGGTCATCATTCTTTTCCTTATATTGATTTATGTAACTCTGGCAATCGAGCTTTTTCTGTAGTAGCTCCGAAGCTTTGGAACAGCCTTCCTATTTAAGTTAAAGACTCATCCGTAAATATCCTCAAGGCTAAATTGAAAATTGTTTTTTTTTTATTGTTTTTTTATTATTACTTTTACTTTATTTGCTTTGGCTGTATTTGTATTTGCTCAACATATTACCCTCTATACATGAACCTTCATATAATGTAAATGTTTAGATAAGTACATGACAGGGACTGTTACTATGAACCGCCCCCCATTTCCAAAGAAAAAAAAAACAAAAAAAAAAAAACAAAAACAAAAACGCTTTTTCTTTTAAATCATGAAAATTATCTTTGTTTTTCGTGGCTCAGTGTCTACTCAGCATGCCAGTAATGGAAAGATACATTCTGGTATCATGAAGAAGATACTGTTTTATGATCAGCAGTGTTCCTTATACAACACGTCATGATTGTTGGATCTGGAAAACAGGAAACATAGCCTCGGAGAAGCTAAAAATCACTACTGTGCAGATACAGTACATTTATTACTAACTCAGACAATGTTGGTATTAAAACTGAAGTACTTCATACATTATTTCTGCATAAAGTTTTAAAAGATGTGATAGTAATAATCACAGATTCACAATCACTCTCACACATTTACCCCCACTGAGACAAAAGGTGTAGGGCTATCACAATGATTCATGTAGTCTCATACAGGCTGATGTGTTTATGTATTATATATAACGTTACATGTTCTTACGTGTCAAATACAGCTATAAATGCCTATATTTGATTCATGGTTTAGATTTTATCTCCCCTGCAAAGGAGGTTATATTTTCTCCCATGTTTGTCAGCAGGAAACAGTCCAGAGCGGATAACCTGAAGGTTAGTGGATAGACTGGCCTTGGGCTAAGGGAAAAATGATCTGATTATATCTGTAATCTAGGCCTTTTCTGCCATAAGATTTTCTAAGAACTATGTAAGATGTCATATTGGAAAAATGCATCAAATTTAACACACCTTGTATTTTTTCATGTATTAGTGGATTGACAAAGTAGTTGATGTTTTAATATCAGCTTTATGGTTGTTTCCTGTTCATCTTGTAACATGTGTTTTTTTTCATGTTTGTTTATTATTATTCTCAACTTTGATCATGTGACTTGCATGTCGGGGATATTCGTGGGTGGCAAATAAATAAACAAAGCAGGCATACTACGACTGGCTCAGCTGCTACAGCTCTAGCTTTTATCTTCAGTTCAGCTCTTCAGAAACCTACGGGTGACGTCACGGACGTCATATGCGCTCAACCAACGCATATGAAGGGATGTGAACTTATCTGGTGTAGATTTGCTAGTTTCAGACTTCTATTCTTTCACAGAGTTTCTGATGAAATATTCATGCAAATGGACAGATTTGTGCTTTTGAGGGGTGTTAAACTAACACCAGACTTTATTCTTTACCTGCTGATCCTCATGTGGCGAAAGACAGCAGCTCAAATCGTAGCAGCAGCAACTGACAGCAGCTACCACAACCTGCTGCGAGTCTCCACAGCTTTCCTGAGCTGCTGGAGCTGCTGACAGGCCAGCCTAACAGCACTACCAGCTCAGACTGATTCTGTTCAGGACTGCCTTGTTCATGTCTAGCTGAGGAGATTCAGAAGGGGAAAAGTCTTCCACCTCAAAGATGCTCTGTGGCGTAGGTGCTTTGTGAATCTTGCTTTCCATCTTGCCAGTGAGCTGAGCTGCTTTCAACAATTTCTGCCTGTTCATCCCGACCCGCCTACTGATCAACCCACACCTACCACCCAACCCTTGCAGATTCTGCAGTTTTTCAAATTCAGCGGTGGGTGGAGTAATGCCGGAAGAAGTGGATGCGGTTACATTTTAATGCAACTTTGACTAATCTCAGCATCTATGGCATTTTTTCAGTTCCAAAAGCAGCACGCTTGAAAACCGACTGCGCGCATCTGTTTCTGATTATCAACATGCACACATGTTACAACTCTGAACTCTTATTAAAGCATTTGTGCAATTAGTTAAATGAATCTTAATGGATCTTTTGGAAATACTGAACAATGATCTTACTTTTTTGTTCTGGTGATGTTGCCATTATTTTTCTTAAACATAATGGGTGTCATGTTTTCAGTCATTTTTCACAAAACAGCCAACATATTCAGAACAAGAGTCCAGGGGAGTGCAGCCTTCATGTAACTGTGGTCCAGTCAGAGAATGTAACATGGGTTTTACAACTGTAGATGGTGCTGTTGTCTAAATATCTGACATATGCAACTGAATTATTTGTGATTGGAGGTTTGCACAACAAAAGCAGTGTAACATCTATCAGAAATCCATTAAGCATGATGAATATTGTTGGTTTAACACTAGTGACACCTGGTGATACAAATATTTGATAGTTTTATATATAGATAGTATATTGCAAAATTATAATACTGATAAAATCATGTTGATAAAGGGACTGACATGCTTCTGTCACCAGACTGACTGCCACAACAAACAGTGTTTATATGGAAGCAAACCTTGCCCAGTACTATGTGAAGATTGGAAGATGACCAATTGGAGCTACAGGCCACAGTTACATAATGTTTTTTTCATTCAGAATTAATTATCCAAAATAAAAAAATCAGAATTAAAGTATTTTCCTTCATGTTTACATGGAAATAGTTATTCCGTATTGAGGTCCATCTATCTATCCATCTTTTGCCACTTAGAATAGAATAGAATAGAAGTACTTTATTCATCCCAGTTGGGAAATTTATCCGGGGGCAGCTGCCTAAGTAGGGAAACCCAGACGCCCTCTCCCCAGACATATTCACCAACTCATCCGGGGGGATCCCGAGGCGTTCCCAGGCCAGCTGAGAGATGTAGTTTGTCCAGCGTGTGCTGGGTTTTCCTTGGGGCCTCTTTCCAGTGGGACGTGCCCGGAATCTCTCGCCAGGGAGGCATCCAGGAGGCATCCTGACCAGATGCCCTAGCCACCTCATCTGGCTCCTCTCAATGCAGAGAACCAGCAACTCTACTCTGAGCCCCTCCCAGTTAACTGATCTTGTTCGCAGGCAGGAACGTAGATCGACTAGTAAATCGAGCCTTTGCCTTTTGGCTCAGCTCCTTCTTCACCACGACAGACCGATGCAGAGTCTGCATCACAGCAGACGCCGCACCAATCCGCCTGTCGTTCTCCCGCTCCATCCTTCCCTCATTCGTGAACAAGATCCCGAGATACGTGAACCCCTCCACTTGGGGCAGGATCTCATTGCCGACCCAGAGAAGGCACTCCACCCTTTTCCGGCTGAGGACCATGGTCTTGACCATGTGCTTATTCTCATCCCAGCCGCTTCACACTGTGCTGCGAATTGCTCCAGTGAGAGCTGAAGACCACAGCCCGATGATGCCAACAGAGCCACATCATCCGCAAAGAGCAGAGACCCAATCCTGAGGCCACTGAATCGGATCCCCTCGACACCTCGGCTGCACCTAGAAATTCTGTCCATAAAAGTTATGAACAGAATCGGTGACAAAGGGCAACCTTGGTGTAGTCCAACCTGCACTGGAAATGATTCTGATTTACTACCAGCAATGCGGACCAAGCTCGGACCGGACAGCTCTGTATTGATGTTTACAAGGAAAACATGTTTAATCGCCTTTATTCAATTCTGCTTAAGATTTGTGGGTTGGGAAGGGTTTTGATTTGATATGGGGTGGACATGACTTATTTACGTCTACTGGAAGTAAACAAACTCCAGTTTCTGCTTCTTTTCTTTTTGGCTACAACATGGACGACTCAGTACCATTTTCGCTTTGATTTTGATTACAGTTTTGAAGCAGCAGCTTGACACTAAACTACTTAACTTTCATCTGCTAAAGAGGAGAAGGGAGACACCATATGTGTGTCATCGTGAAAGGACAAGGGAACGAGCATGTGCTGGAAGACCGAAATTAATTTATAGTGGAATGAACGTGTATGTTCTCAGGAATTATTCAATTCAGATTCAAACCAGCCTCCTATTCAGTTTTAAGTTCAATTCGGAATGGTCATTTTTATTAGAATTGGGTGTTTACATGGACATTTAAAACCTTTTTAAAGAGGATTTATTTTTATTCTTAATTAAAGGAGAGTTAAAACTCCCATGTGAACATGGTACAGAAATGTTTTTAGTAAATAAATAAAAAAAATTTATATAGCACCTATTAAGATAAAAATCACAAACTGCTTCAGAAAGAGATACAAGAAAACGTAAAACAAAAGCAATTAAAAAAGATGGTTTTGGTTGCTTTTGCTGAATCCACAGACCTCAGGCCTGGGGAGGTCCAGAGAATAGGAATGCCTGTTGCAAAGGCTATTTCCCGTTAATTGCCTATTTATGCTCCCTTAAGTATGTGAACAGGTACGTCTGTTTCAAAATTTGTCATACGTTGCCGACTCATACGTCCATGCAAAAAGTTAATTTATCCACTAGTGGGCAGTGTAGAGTTCAGAGTTCATTTCCATGCTCTGACGTTGGTCTCAGACAATGGTTGGTGGCGGTAATGCACCGCTATAAACTAGTTTACAACCGTCCAACATGTACAACACCCTACAGTTGTTTCCCCTCATCAACTTCGTCATCTTGTTCCTCCTCCTGTTCCTCTTCTTCTTCACTGGTTTGTTCCTGTCACTGGTCGCATGTCAGCTGTACTGCTCAACACTGCCCTTGTAGTTTTCGGTGGTATTGCTCCATTTGCTGCAACAAGTGATGGATCTGAAAGCCCCCCGAAAATGGATCAATTACACGCGTGACTAATGTAGTTTCCGTGTTCTGTGTCAAGCATAAATGGGCTTTTAATTTTTAACCGCGTTTGCTGCACAATCATCAGACGCTGATCACATGACCTCAGGAACCTAAGATATAAGGTGGCAGAAGTTTTCTGATATAAATTGAAATATGAAAATGAACCATAGTGCTTGACCATGTAATGCTCTATGAATTAAGACCAAAACTTTTAAAATTAAATCTGTTATGGACGGGGAGCTAGTGCAGCTGAATTAACAACTCGGGTGACTTGAGAATATGTTGATGATTTTGTTATGAGCTTTCCAGCAGCATTCTGTACAACATGTAGTTAATCCAGGATTTTTTCTTTTACTTAAACAAATTAACATAGAATTACAATCATTGATCTGTGATGAAATAAAAAGTATTTGGGATAATTTCCATTTCAGGGAAAGACACTGTGACTTAGTTTGGCAATATTTTTAAATGATAAAAACATGAGCATCCAGAGTGAACACTGAGTCAAAAGTTACCCCGAGGTTCCTAACTGAGGCTTAAATATAAGTCAAAAATAAAACTGAATATCATCAGCATAGCAATGATAAGAGATGTTATTAAAAAAAGCTTAAATTATGCTGAAGTGGGAGCAGATATAATGACCCTAAATCAGACCCTTCATGGACACTATAGGTAAGGGATGAAGAGGAGGACCTGAATATAGCAGCAGCCAAAGAAAATCTAGTCAGATACAAGAAAAAACATTCGAAAGCAGATCCTGATACACCAACCCAGTACTGAAGTCAAGTCTAACATCAGTAACACAAAACATTTTAGTGTTTGTAGAGTTGGTTGCTCAATAAAATAATCTTTTGGATTATAACAATTTGGTCATAGCACACATGAATTTGTACACAGTCTGTTAATCATCTTCAACACAATAAAAAGAGATGAGTGTTGACTTCTGGAGGAGCAGGAGTAAACAAAGGATGTCCACATCCTGGGAATACAAGTACATCAGAGTTCAGCTGGACAACAGACTAGACTGGAGATGCACCAGAAGCATCTACAAGAGGAGCTAGAGCACTCTACTTCTTGATCAAGATGAGATTGTTCAATTCAATCCAACTTTATTTATAAACCACTTTAAAATGACCGCAGTAAACCAGAGTGCTGCACAGAAGAATTCAACTCAATTCTGCACCAAGATGGTTCATAATATCTTCTATAAGTCTGTTGTAGAAATCAGCTTTGCAGCATCTGTTGAGGTGGCAGCCTCTCTGCAACTCTGGAGTTCCTGGAGCTGAGCGTCCAGGAAAGTATGTTGCACAAGCTGATGAAAATAATCCTACATCAGTTTTTTTCTGTAAGGATTTTTGGGCTCTGGTGGCCTTGTAGGTCAAAAAGGTGCTTAGTTAACTTTTGTCAGTGCAGCATATTTCCTGTTTTAAGCCATTTGTCCGACACACTCAAATCAGTTTTGGAGTAAATAAAAGCAAAAGGCCTTCTGTAAAAGTGCCACGGGTAAACAACAAATAGCTAGCCATTATGCTAGTGGGAAAGTTTGGACAGAGAAATGATTTACAGCTACTTAATGCACAGCAACAGCTTGTCTCATACAGCACTATACAAAAAGGTAAACTCTACGAAGTAAAAAATAAAAAAAATGCATGTATCTACTTGTTTATCTGCCTCCATCCGGCTGTTCTGAAGAGATAACATTAACTCTGAATAGTTCTGAGAATAATTAACAGAAACAAAGCTGCATTTGTTTAATGGAAGTTATCCCATTCATGTAGCAAGGAGGAAATTAGTGGACTGAAGCTGCATTTAAGAGGCCACGTTTCAGTCCAGCAACACATGGATGCAATTTCTCTACATACTCCACATATGCTCCAATAAATAAGGTACAAGTTTCCGCATGCAGTCAATCACAAGGCTTTAGAACAAAGATGGACTATTAAAAAGCATTAAAATGCTGTCAAAAACCATCCACACCTAGCATGGCAAACATCCCTGCAGCAAATGATTGATCAATCTAATAATAAAGTGAGGCAAAACATCCAGTCGGGTTTACTACCAGTATTCATCACCTGTGGTGCTGGTGCTGCTCAGGGGGAGGGATTTCAGCAGAGACCTGTAACATATGGAACAAATTAAAGTGCTATGGATTAAAACGTCTGAGCTACATTTGGGATGAAGGCTGTTTTTGCTGGTATTCAGCCTCAAAGGCAGCTTATGTGCCTTAGGAGTTTACCTTTTTAATAAATCTGTAGTTTTACTAAGGCTAAAAGATGAGGGCAGAAATAAAAGAAACACCAGCAGTGTCCATGATGCAACATTCAGGGAGACGGTTCAGGAACTGGCTGAACTGAGGTGGCGAAAGACGGGAGTCAAATCACAGAAACATTTTAGATAAATATAATTTTTTTTTTCTTAAGTAGTTGAATCTCATCCCGAAATTTTGCTTGAATAAATGAAAAGATAAAAAAATGATCAATTAGTTAGTTAATAAATGATACTGTCTTGCAAAAGTATTTACCCCCTTTGTGTTTTTTTTATCCAGTTCTTTGCTATTTTATTTTATTTTATTTTATTTTATTTTATTTTATTTTATTTTATTTTATTTTATTTTATTTTATTTTATTTT
>JBAFTB010000023.1:8868384-8878936 GCA_037177355.1 Melanotaenia trifasciata
ATTTTATTTTATTTTATTTTATTTTATTTTATTTTATTTTATTTTATTTTATTTTATTTTATTTTATTTTATTTTAAATGCTTACTAAGCTAAAAATGACTAAAAAGGTCCAGTTTAATATATATAGCACATATATTATAGAACATTTTCATGTTCAGCTCAAAGTGTTTTACATTAAACATTAACCCCTTAACGCCTGAATCTATTTACAATAATATAAAAATAAAAGAAATAAAAGAGAAACTCAGAAAAAAAGACAGACTGGATAAAATCAAATATTAAATAAATGAATAACTATTATTAAAATAATTGAAATAAAAATTATCATAAATAAGAGTAAGTAATAGCAGATAGATCAATAAACTAAATCAGTGTGAAAAAAAAGAAATAAAGTAAACAAAGGAAAGAAGGAGTTTTTTGCAAATTTGCAACACCAGGCTTCAAGGGGTTAAAAGCATTACAGCAAAGTACAAAATCAACATGGACATTATCTGAACAGAAACCTGGAATTACTTATCTAAAATCATATTAAAACGCGGCTGTCGCCATGACGCCTGTTTCTGTTAATGATTTAATTCAGGCAAGTCACCATCTCACTTGAGCAATTCACAAGTTTCACCCTGTTTAAGTGAAACGTTAATTAAAATAATGTATGTATATGTATTCACCTCTATGCCCCTTTTATTACTGAATAATTTTGCAAGCCACTTAACTCAAGTTTTCCAGCATCCATATTACATTTTTAATCAAATTTTTGGCACACAGAGTTGTTTATTCTGCTTCATTGACTTCATGTCTCCATTGTTTAGCTCAGCTCGGAGGGACCGTGCATGTTTTTATGGACACTAACCCCCTGGATGCCGTGATTTGCTGTTTAAATGTCTGCAGTAGCCTTCGGTATCAGTCTAAATGTCTCAGAGCAAGGCTGCCATCCTTCATTTAAACTCACTCAGAACAGAAAGTCAAGCTAAACTTTCAACCCTTCAATCTGTTTGTACATCTTTCCTGATTTAGTGAAGGAGAAACTGCTTTCTCCCTATACTGAATAGCAAATACTAACATACATTTTCATTGCATTTCATGCAAATGGTTTAAAATGGGATAATGTGCAAAATAAATGTGCTTCTGATTTTTACATATTTTATTTCTTTGACATTCCTCTTTCCATAAATACATAAGATTTTACTTTAGTTTTCATTCATGTTATTGGGCAGAAATTTGGGCATTTTTGTTATTTGTTATTGGGCAAATTTGTTTTATTCATACCTGAACTGCATCTAGTGTTTGATTAAAGGATAACTCCGTTACCTTCCTGATTCCCGACAGAGAACTGTAGCAGGTGCAGGAAGAGTGAAGGTCCTTGACTCAGAGTGGGATTTTACCCAATTTAACCACTTTTGAAAAATGTTTAGCTTGATATGTTTACTTTTTAAAAAAAATAGAATAAAACAAAGCAGACACAGAGAAGAAAAAGCTTTTTGTAAAAACACACAGAGGCAGGAGCTGTTAAACGGTGGTTTCCATTTTATTTTCCTCTGTTCTGATCCGGCGCTGAGGTTCCCTCCTCGTTTAGGTTTGCAGGTGCACTTTTAGACAAAGAGACATCAAAAGTTGAATAAGGTCAGGGATGAAGAAACGGATGAGTCACTGTGACGACTGATAGCTGATTGGATCTGCAGCTGGCAGCATGAATAAAGCTGCCCCTTGTCACCTGTGTTGATTTGAATGTTGGCCAGCCACAAATCATCAACACAGGGGCCACATGAAAAATTGTCTTTTATTTTAATGGCATCCCTTTGTGTAATTTGATTTACGTCTGAGGGAAAGAGAAGATGCAACGTGGCTCTGCGGCACAATCCAGTCCAGTAGTTGGCAATTAAAGCAAAAAAGATTATAAGAAAACATTTAAAAGCATTTTCTCTGCTTTTCCTCAGAGAAGGAGGTGACAGCGGGAATGAAGTTTACTGTTTTAATTAGACTGAACTGCTCCCTTGGTTTTAAACAGGATTCAAACTGGAATCTTGACAGATTATAAAAAGGATGAAGCAATGAGAAGAGTTCATTTCTTCTTCTTCTGAAGCTTAAAAGTTTAAGGCAGCATCATCGATGATAACAGCTGCATTGTGAGCTGATTCTCTGGCTTCCTCTCCACATCAGGACCTCACCGACAGTGGATTTATTTAAAAACCAATTTTTATTCCTTGACTTTAACTCAGATTGAGTTTTTTACATTTAGGCCTTGGTGTTATTTTCTGGTATTTGTCTACATCTGTTTTGTGTTGTTTTCTTGTTGCTTTTATATTGTACAGCACTTTGGTCAATATCTATTGTTTCAAAGATGTTTATAAATAAACTTGACTTTTTACATCTTACATATAATTTTTTTCTGTGGCTGTATTTCAGAACGAAGATGTCACAGTGCCTTTTATACCCAAACCTGGCACCCTTATCCAATTGATCTAATGAATATCCTGAACGTGATGCTGCTGTCCACTGAGGTGATGTTTTCTGAGAATATTTCTATTTCCTGAGTGTGACCTCCTACCCAGGTGTCATCTACATATCTGAACCAGTGGCTTGGTGTTGTTCCCCTGTAGGAGGTCAGTGCTCTTCTTTCTACTTCCTCCATGTAGATGTTTGCTATGATGGGGGACACTGGAGATCCAGTATCACAGATCAAGTCAGAAGTATCTTGCTGCAGCCGGTTCCTGTCAGACCTCATGGCCTCTGAGATCAGTATACATACAATGAGTGAGGTGACATCAAAGGGCAACATCTCAATAGATCCTGATTGAAAAAAGACTGATTGCACCCAGTCTTATTGAAGAAGCCTCAATCAAAACAGTGAACAGTGCAAAAACTCCAGACGATGTTAGGCATCCATACACAAATGACTGGTCCACTGATCAGCCATTCAATTGTTTAAAGTCTGACTGAAGGTCAGGTGGTGACCCCAAACAGGACTGTAGATGAATAAAACAGCAGCTCTGGGTGTTTGCTTTTTTGTTTTTTTTTTCTCCTGTTTGATGCTGTTTAATCTAACATTAATCTACATTTAGAAATAATACACAAAGAATCAGTTAAAGATTTCTGCAGGTGTTTTGTAAAATTGCAAGTATGACATATTTCCTGTGTTTAATCACAGTGTTTCATGGGGTCACACCTAGAAATCAAGGTCATCATCATGAGAGTCATCATCACATTAGAACATCAGAGGTAAAGTATAAGATAATTATAAAATACATTTAAGTAATCATAAAGACTAAAAAAGCATTATGCTTAGCGCCCACTGTTGAATTACTTGTTACCGCAAATATCTAATCAGCCAATCACATGACAGCAAGTCAATGCATTGAGTCATGTTGTCATGGTGAAGTTCAAACTGAGCATCAGAATGAGGAAGAAAGAGGACTTAAGAGACTTTGAATGTGGCATGGTTGTGTTTACTGGAATTTTCGCACACAACCATCTCTGGGGTTTACAGAGAATGAAGAGAAACATTATTGACTATAAAACAGTGATGAGTAACTGGTTGTCTTTTTGTCTGTCTCTAAAAACCAGTTTGGCTTTCCATGCATGATCTTTCCCTCAGCATTTGAAAAAACTCTGTACTGAAGATTAATCAGAAAGTTCTGATGTAATTGAATACTTCTTTGTTATTATCTGTTTGACATATGCACGCAGAGCTTTCATAGTTAATATGATGAGGTATTAGAGAAGATGCTGCATCTGTACGAACCAACCACACTGTGTGTGTTTGGAACTCAGATCACATTTCTTTAATCCCTCTTCAACCCTGAATCACAGGCAGTGAGGCAACCCTCTGAGAGAGTCTGATGCTCTGAAAAACTCTCTTATCATCTAAAGGTTAAGAGTCAGTGACGCTGATCTGGGCAGCTGAGGATGCTTGTGGCTAAATGCACTGATTATTTGGGATAAAATGATCATCAATGAATAGATTATCAAATAAAGTTCAAAAAGGTCTGTAGAAAGGTAGGTTGGTTGTTTTGAAACCCTTGATGTGGAGTAGGAAGATCACTAGCTTCTCCTCTGGTAGTTCTGGGTTCCTGTGGTAGACCGGATCCATGTTTGACCACAATGACTTGGTTGCTGGACGTTGGGAGCCATCGGACTGCTGATCCTGGGGTCGGGGTCTGCCACTGCCTGATCTGTGCCCCTTCTCTTTACAAAAAGAGTCAGAAATATCTCCCTTTCTCTCCATTCCTTTTCAAAATCAGGTTAATAGCCTTACATAACATCTGTAGCTGAACTTGCACAGGGACAAAATCTCTTCTAGAAATATTTGTCCAAATGTTTTTTAAAGTATTAACAATTACTTTTAAAAGTATCCTGTTTTAAATACCATATTTTTAAAAGATGACTTATTAGGAAACTACTTTAGAATCAACTTCAAAGTGATGCAGGGAAACTGGTGAATTGTTCATGTCTGTGACCTGTCAATCACCTGATGTAGAACATGGGGTGTCCAATCAAATTCCAGAAGTGATTATAGCTCCGCCCCATTTTCATGAGTAACCTTCCTCTCATGTTAGTTTTCTCTTACCATCTCTTACTTTAATTTGTCGGTTTGGCCCGTGTCTTAAATCAGCTGTAAATTAGAAAAAGAAGAAGAAATTATCTATTATCGAAATCCTTTCTTATCTCATGGTTACCTTGTTAGGCTTCATTATTCATGAAAGTATTGATTTTAATGTTTTTGGTGTGGACCTCCAGGACAGTTTTTGGTCAGTGTGCCCCTCAATTTCTAAAAAACAGAAGGAAAAATAAATCTCAAGAGAATCATATAAATAAATAAAAGGTTGTTGCGTTACCTGACTCTTACTGGGGGCTGTTAGAACACATGTATTAAATAAATTTGATTAATTATTTTTTATTTTTGTTTTTATTAACTGTAGTAACATCTATGGTGTTACCGCTCAGGTTTTTTGTTTTTCCTCCAGTTTTTCAAAGCAAGGAAGCCTCTTTTTTACTGAAATTGGCATAAATAGCTAAAAACATGTCTTGATAACACAGATTCTTGTTCCAGGGGTCATTCTGGTGGCATTCCCAACTGTGCATGATGAGGTTCTGACCTCCAGCAGATTTTACCAGGTCTGGATTTGAATCTTTCAGGTGTAGCAACTTCACGAACACTAACTTCCTCATCAGATGTGTCGTCTAGATGATGCCTCACATAGTCTTCCTTCCCAGAAAGCCACTTATCCATATCCAGAACTTGGCTCACTAAAATGTTCTTCTCATTTTTTACATACTGCAAATTGGAGATGAACACTCTGCAAGTCATCAGTTCCATG
Organism: Melanotaenia trifasciata; assembly: GCA_037177355.1. Lineage (NCBI taxonomy): Eukaryota > Metazoa > Chordata > Actinopteri > Atheriniformes > Melanotaeniidae > Melanotaenia > Melanotaenia trifasciata. The sequence continues at coordinate 8,873,700 of JBAFTB010000023.1, forward strand.
CTGAACGCTGGACATGCCCAGCTTAGTTTTGTTTGTTTGTGTGCAGGTTCACAGGAAAACAATGTACAAAGAGGATCCTCTTAAGCTCAAATGACTGGCAGACATTTGTAACCACTAGGCTTCCACTTCCATTAAAGTGACCTTGCATCCAAAATACACTAATCTGTAGTGAAACATTCCTGCAACACTCCTGAAAATCAATACAAGATAAACCCTGTCACGTAAAGAAAAAACATAAATCTACAAGATCCAGAGTGGATGGGCATCAGGTGTGCGCTGGGAAGGGGCGATGAAGGGACCACCCACACATAACAGCAGAGCCAGAAAATCGAGCGTCCAGGCTGAGAATAAGATGGTTTCTCATTATTGCTTTTCCTGTGTGCCTCACCGCTGGAGGCCACATTGTTCATTTTTTGGTCTTATTTACATACACAAGCAAAACACTGACCAGCATCTTGTTTATGTGACCTGTAGCTGATTGAATAAAATCAACAGGTTTGATCATTTCTGACAAAAGTCATGAGAATTTTCCATTTTAAGTACAACAGATAACTCCAAGTGAATTGCCCGGCAACATGTTGCAATTATTTCAGAAAGTCAGAATACAAAAAAATACAGAATGAAAAAAATGCACCCGTTTTCTGTTTTCTTGCATGTAGGCTGTTTTGCTGTATTATATGCTGTATGTGGACCTCAGGAAGAATACATGCAGCGTTCGCTCCAGCTGATGTTACAAATAAAAGAATGAAGGAATGGAAATGATGGGATTTTAGATTTTAAAACTGGAACTTCCTACCATCTAATGGTTTTTATGGTGTTTTACATAAAATGTTTTTGGTGCTTTTTCCCCGTGGCATGCTACTTGCCTTACTGTTTAAATCTTTGTTTTTCTTTGTTTTACTATTTCCCTCTACACTATCACATTAGCTGCTGGCATGCTGGCCAAGAGGCATCAGTTAACTTCGAGCCATTTGGAAAACACTTGGGCATTAACTGACGCTGATAAATGTGCACTGCCCCTGAAAAAATAAAGAAGTACAGAAAAACCCACAACGAAGAAACACTGGGAATGGGATGAACGTAAGAAACAGAAGATCAAGGACACAAGAGCAAGACTCTGAGGGCCTCAAACGTAGATTTGTGTGAATCATGCTGATGTACAAGAGACAGACTTTTATCAAGAACTGATATTTAAATTCTAAATGAATCAGGCGACTGTGCCACCCACCTGCAATCACACAAACAAATCATGAATAGCAAGGTACATCACAGCCCAGGAATCAAATTACAGCAGAAAAAGGTGACACAAACCCTAAAGATGACAAAGAACATGATGGGGATCTGGTCTAGGTCTGAAGACAGGCCTGAAAGTGAAAAATATAACCTGTCAGATCTAATCATGATGCAGTTTGGCATACTGAATGTTGCACCACCTTGTATCATACATCTGATGAGTAGAAAGGTGTCATGCATCAGCTAAAGAACCAAATCAACACGTCCGTGCTTCACAGTTTGGATAGCTCGCTCCACTCAGGGTGTTTACTCATTGCCAACGCCACATGAGTCAGAGACAAGAGGAGAAAAAAATCAGACCTTCAGGATGTATGTGAGGCTAAATGAAGAGGGGAGGAGTTAGAAGGAGTTTAAAAGAACACGAGGAGACCTTCAGTCTGGATTTAACGCACAAAGTGAAGAAGAAACATTTTTTAGAGGCTAAATTTAGTCTCCGCATGCTTCTACATCAGGGTTATTTCTGATCATTTTTCATCTGCTGTGGCTTCTGAGTCCGATAAGTGATTATGGAGGCTGTGAAATATGTAACTGTGCTGTTGGTGGTCGTGTTCGTGCAGATTTTCGGCGCGCTGGGGTCTCCGCTTTCCGGGGAGGACGGTGAGGGCGGAGAGGTGTGGACGGTGGAGAAGTGGCAGGTAAACCGCAAGGTGTATGAACTGGTTTCTACACATGACATGCGCTTTTCGAAGGATAAATTAATTAATTAATTAATATAAATAAATAAATAAATAAAACATTTTAAGACAATTACCACTAGGCTCTAAAATGTTATATAAAAAGAGACAGAAATACTGAAGTGAGCTCCTGACTCGTTATATCCTACGCAAAGGGCAGTTAGTAGGCTGCTTTTGTAGGAGACCACAACTACATCCTACCCACAGACTACAAGACAGAGGATTTTCACATTTTGACTGAATTATTCTGTTGAGGATTTAGGTTCATTTCCACTTTGATTCGGATTTGTGAATCCTTTATTATATTTGTGAAGATGCAAATAAGCGTAAATTTATTTGATCATTTGGCATCCAGGTCATCTTAGACCAGGTCTCTTCGTAACTGGCCTGAATGATTTTAAGCAGCATATCGATACCACCAAGTTTCTAATTTGTGAAATCTAACTATTCTGAAACCTTCATATTATTAGCGCACCCCCGAGTTAAAATAAAGGTTTCATTAATCATAAACTAAGAATCGCAAATCACAAGCTGTCAGAAACTAACTTAAGGATTCATCTAAAGTTTCAGTGCAGCTCTACATTTTACAGTTACAGACATGAAACATGAACAAATAATCACTTTGAATGTTTTTTCTTTTATCTTTTTCATAACGTGATAAAATTTCCTTTTGTCTACACTTTTGACACGGTTGAAGAAGTCGACAAAAATCCGTCTCAGAAATGAAAAAACTTGTTGTGTAGGAGTTACGCCCGCAGTGCAGAACTGGAACAAAGGCGATGAGCGGCGAGCAGCTGCGCGCGAACCTACAGCGCGGGCACGTGAAGCCGAAACAGCTGCTACTGTTGCCAGTATAAATTTGACTAATTTACAGTTACAACTATTAACCTCACGCGAATTATGACGCAAAGATAATCTATGCGCCTGCGACATGAACGTAAAGTTATCTAAATATCTAACAAAGTATCATTAATTATTTTCTTTGCTGTTACAGTAACATAAAAGTCTTTCCAGTGGAGTGATGAACTGAACACTGAATAAAAACAATACTTCTAAGCTTGTAGTGAATATAACTGAGCACGTGAAGAGGTTAGAAGCTTTTTAAAACAGCTGGGACGTGAATTGCTGCGTCAACAGAAATGATTTACCTGCATGAGCTCAGGAGAGCCCAAAGTGTTAGAGAAAGCGTTCAAGTTCAGCACCATGGACAGAGTCAGCAGACAGCAGGGATCATTTACATGAGGAATAAACTCCCCATTCAACTATCACATCAGCTGTCTGTGTGTGTGTGTGTGTGTGTGTGTGTGTGTGTGTGTGTGTGTGTGTGTGCAGGGCTACCCACTAGAGAGGGGAATAACCATCCGGCTTGCAGACCTAATAAAGCGTTCCAAAGCACAGCAGTTCCACGGCCTGATGGGAAGAAGCCCAGGTAAACAAACAAACAAGAGTATAAATGTACTTATGTAGTGTTCAGAGCTGACGTGTTGCCCTTGTGTTGCTGTAATGAAACATTTAATTAAAAAAATCTTCTTCCTGATTCATTTGAGGTGCGTCTCAACCTGTGAGACTGGGCAGGAAAAGTGAGTATGAGCACATTCTCAGAGAGATGTTTGGTTTTATCTCTTTCTGTAAAAATCCTTTGTTCTCTTTGCTTTTTATGTTTCTTTTTTATTAGGAAATAACAATAAAGGGGAGATGTTTGTTGGCCTCATGGGCAGAAGAAGTTCAGGAGGAGGTAATGCAAAATCAATGTGTGCTCAGTGCGGATGCTTTTTCTTGTGTATGAAGAAGAAACCGGCGATTAATCTCCGTTTGCATCCTCGATGGCAACCAGATTGGTCAATAATCTGATAATTTTGTGGTTTTCTCATAGAAATATCTCTTCTGTGGTTGAAATATTTTCTGTCTTTCTCTGTGTTTTTCAGACATGGAAGAAGAGTGGGACTCTGACTCTTACTGAAGAGGAAAAAAAACTGGAGAAAAAAGAAAACAGCAAACTCTTGACAACCCTTATTAATGCTCCATTTAAAAAAACACAACCCTGTTCAGTCCCACGTTGTTGATCAACAGGACATTGTGACAAACTGTGACCAAGAAAAACTGTCTAGAAAACTGAAACAAATGCAAACTTCTGCACTTCATTACCTCTCCATCTCTAATTTACTGTATGATGTCACGGATCATATATATTTGAATGAAATCCATGCAAATATTTATTTATTTTTTGAGCCACATCATTTATAGTTGGGCGTGCATCCTTTGTTCTGTTACCGTTGAAGATCAGCGTTGCTTTGGAAAGCTACAGCAGCATGGATGTTTATTCAGTGTTTGTTTGAAACACGTCTTTAATTGTTTAGGGTTTAAAAAATAAAATCATGTTTCATTCACTTTATAAGTGTAAAGTAATGTTCGTAATGTTGCAGATAAATTAATAAAACCTTGTTTTGGTCATATATTTCTCTGTCCATGTTTTATCCTGTGAAATATTGCACTTATATTTGTTACAACCCGTACAGAGTCCAGGGGAAAAGGGGTGGCAACACAAACGGGCAGAGACGGACACTTACAATGAAATCAAAGTCATTTACAAAAGGTGTGTGTGAATATATATATATCCTATATATATATATATATATATATATATATATATGATTTATCACAATTTTCAGATTCACAAGTTACAAGTTTGTGTACTAAACTTAACACAATCTCCGAAAACAAAATATCAACACAAAGTGTCTTCTGACAAGAGTTAAAGGGCCCAAAATGATACTGGAAACAAAAGACACAGATCTGTAAGTCTGCAGTAACAAGCTCCAAGACAGCAAAGTCCAGTTCTCAGTGGCACGCTGAGATGTAAAAACACTCAGGTCTTGCCCACAATGGCAAACTGTGCTTCAATCTGACACAGCTGCCCAGAATGACGGCGATCAAGAGCTTATATAGTGAAGATCCTTCAGGATTGGCCAACTACATAGGAGAGGAGCAGTCAGCGACCAATCCTGGATGAATGAATGAATGAATGAATGAATGAATGAATGAATGAATGAATGAATGAATTTTATTGTCATTGCACAACAATTACATCAATAATCATTGTCAGTGAAATTCTTAGATCCCAGGCTCTCCTAACAATGCTAAAAAGAATATAAACCACATCAAAATAGTCGAATACAATATTATTATTATATAATTATACAGTAAAATATATAATAAGCAATCAGAAAATGCTATTATTTAAAGGTTGTATTGCTGCTGACAGCATTTAGA
>JBAFTB010000023.1:8879415-8894794 GCA_037177355.1 Melanotaenia trifasciata
CCTCCTGAAGTCCACAATCAGTTCCTTAGTTTTCTTGATGTTAAAATGGAGATTGTTGTCCTGGGACAAAGATGTCAAGCCTCTGACCTCCTCTCTGTAGGTCGTCTCGTCATTACCAGTGATCAGGCCAATGAGGGTCGTATCGTCTGCAAATTTAATGATGGTATTAGAGCTGTGGGTCACTATGTAATCATGCGTGAACAAGGAGTACAGCAGAGGACTGAGCACACAGCCCTGGGGGCGCCAGTGTTCAGAGTCAGGGTGGAGGATGTGGTGCCGCCCACTTGCATAGCCTGTGGTCTGCCTGTCAAGAAGTTCAGGATCCAGTCACAGAGGGCGCTGTTGAGCCTGATGTCTCTGAGCTTAGTGACATGTTTGGAGGGCACAATGGTGTTAAATGCTGAGCTGTAGTCAATAAACAGCATTCTCACATATGGGTCGATCTGGTCCAGATGGGAAAGTGTGGAGGGTGAAGGCGATGGATGGCATCTTCAGTTGACCTATTGGGCCTGTAGGCAAGCGGGTCTAATGCGTCTGGGATGGAGGAAGTGATGAATGATTTGACTAACCACTCAAAGCACTTCATGATGGTGGAAGTGAGTGCTACTGGGCGGTAGTCATTCAGGTAAGGGGTTTTGGTTCTCTTGGGGACAGGGACAATGATGGTCTCCTTGAAGCATGTGGGGACTACAGACTGGAGCAGTGACATATAAAAAGACATCTGCCAGCTGGTCTGAACACCTTGAGAGCTCTGCCTGGGAAGCCGTCAGGTCCAGTAGCCTTATGTGTGTTTATAAAGGTTTGCACGTCTGCCCTGGTTATCACAGGTGGGCAGTGGTCCTCCTGAGCCTTTTGTACCTCAGTATCTGTGGAGGTGCTCTCAAATCGGGCATGAAAGGTGTTCAGATCTTCAGGCAGAAATACAGACATCCCCTCAGTACTGCTGGTCTTCTTTCTGTCGTCAGTAAGAGTTTTTAATCCGTCCCACATGCTCCTGGTGTTGGAGTCCTTGTAATAAGACTCCACTTTGTCCCTGTACTGTCTCTTTGCACTACATATAGCTCTCCGGACCGTGTACCTGGACTTTCTGATAGGACGAAGGTAACATACATATTTTTATGAATTTTTCTCTTTTTAAAGTTGTAGTGGAAAAGTCAGTGTTTCCATGTGGTGAATAAAGTTAATAGTTTCTATAAAGAACTTGAAGAAGATCAAACTGAAAAGCAAATTGCATTCCTTTTCTGTTCGTTTGACTTATTTTTAGTAGATTTTCAGCTTCACAGAGGACCAAAAAACGTGGAAATGGTCCGGAGAGACGACCCCACTCTCCTTTCAGCAAGAGAGTTCTTAATCTTGATTTCTGTTGTTGGATTTAAAAAGAATTTCATTAAATTCTTACAGCAAAAGTGTTTCTATCATAAAGAATTTCTAGTAGAAGATGTTTAAAAGTTGCAGCCGTCTTTCTTATGAAAATATTATAATAGCTTCTTTTTTTCCACGGTTTTGATGCCGTCTGTTTCTTCAGAGGTAACAAGCAGCCATTATGTATTGTACAATCCCTGGCTTTACATCTTAGTTAGGAAGCTTTGTTTCCTCCATAAAGAAAGTCCGAACATGTACATAACAGTAGAAATATTCTTCTCCCATCTTTAAAGTCTGACAAAAGTCATCAAAATGTATTGATTGCTTTATTCTGTTATTGTCTTACAGAAACGTGGGATTCCTTGTTTCTAGAAATGCTGGGGGCAGCGGTGGTGACTGAACTCGATTTATTGATTATAATCAGTGTGAATTTCTCTTTAGAAGCAGGAGTTTAGGTAGTTTGCAGCTCTGAAGCATTCAGGTGTTGACTGAAAAACGATCATTTATTTATCACTAAATGGGAGGAAATATTGTTACAGTATAAAATGCACCAGAAAGTTTACAGGAAAGCAACAGATAAATAAAAAATAGTTGACAATCTACTTCAGGGGTGTCCAGATTTGGTCCTCTGGGCACTGCTGTCCTGCAGGTTTTCATTGTAGAGTTGCACCAACACACCCGACTCAAATTAAATGGATTCAAAAGCCTATCAAGTTCTGCATAATTACTCATTAGTTTTGAGTCATTAAGCTGATGTGTAGCAGGGAGAGAGTGGTGTGGTTGAAATGGTTGTTAGCTTGGCGACATCTGAGCTAATGATGTCACATTCAGTTGTTAATTCCGTGTTAATTTATGTTAGCTTCTCATCCTGCAGTGCAGGAAAAATGTCTGCACTGATTTCAGAGAAGCAACCATTGCTGCTCATCCATCTGATAACAATTACAGTTAGAGTTGGGGTGAGGATCTGGGTTATGAAACTGGTAAATGATGCCAAACACAACAGCAAGTGACTGAAAGAAGAATCACAACCTGCCACTTTATCAGGTCTACCTTGCTAGTACTGAGTTGGACCCCCTCTGTCCTTCAGAAACGCCTAATATCATAGGTTCAGCAAAGTGTTGGAAACGTTCCTCAGAGATTTTGCTCCATAGTGACCTGACAGCATCACAGTTGCTGCGCATCCATGATGAGAATCTCCCGTTCTACCACATCACAAAGCTGCTCTACTGGATTGAGATCTGGTACTCAATCTGAACTCATTGTCATGTTCTAGAAAGCAGCTGGAGATGATCTGAGCTTTGTGACACGGTGCATTATCCTGCTGGAAGTAGCATCAGAAGATGCTCCACTGTGGTTATAAAGGGATGGACATGGTCAGCAACAATACTCAGGTAAGCTGTGGTGGTTAAACCAGGCCACGTTGGTACCAAAGAGCCCAAAGTGGGCAAAGAAAATATCTCCCACACCATTACACCAGCCTAAAGAGTTTATCCAAGTCAGGATGGATCCATGTTTTCATGATGTTTCCACTAATTTCCTTTTTGCTTACCCGTTACAAAATCACCTTCTTAAATCTCATTGTCAGAAAAAAAGTGTTCTTAAATTTCTATTTCTGTAAACGCAAGAGTAAAAATGTTCTATAAAATATTAAATTTGAATTCTGTGTACAAAACTGAATTATTATGCACTGCAACCTGCAATCTGTTACACAAAGTGACCAAACCTGCGTACACACAAGCAACGCGTCACACACAGTTCAGTGTTTTATTACCTTTTGTGTTTATTGAAGAGGAAGGCAGAAGGAGAGAAGCAAGTACAAAAGCACAACTGAGCTACATCTTGACACCACACGACGCGTGTGTGTGTGTGTGTGTGTTGTTGCTTTGTGTGAGTAATAAGGTAGCAGTACTACAAAAGCTTGCTGGTGACTTATGGATGGTGATGGGATGCTTTCATAGTAACTGTAATCCTATTCAGGAGGGTTAGTAACTAGCAAAGTGATCCGAAGCTGCACATCTATAGCTGCCATTGGCACAGGAAAAAAAAGGCAACAGGATGAAGAGGACAAAAAAAAAGAAGAAAAATAATAATAATAAAGTCTAAATTACCCAAATAAATCAAATCAACAGAAATAATCACCAAAGAAATATCAGGTTTGGATACTTCAACATGATCCGTCATGACACTGAACACATGGAATAAAGTCATTTCTGTTTTTATTCAACTTTTTTCTGACCAACCTGGACATGAAGATCGAGCCTTTTTATGTTTTCTTATTGCCATGAAGGCTTTTAAGTTTGAAAACCACTCTGAAGAGTGCCTTTAAAGGCACTCTTCAGAGTTTGTTTTTACCCTTTAAGTAAGAAGTCCTACATTAAGTAAAAAATAAAATTTAGATTCAGGCCAAAAGTATATTGAGGTGAAAAAAGAAAATGCCTTTAATGGAATTTTTACTGAATCTAAAACTCAAAATCACTATGTTTGGCTGTTAAATATGAGCGGCCTCCCAAAAATTAAAAAAAGAAGCCATGTAGCAGAGTGTGAGGTTTAAATGAAACACCATCAATGAGAGCATGTTTGAGTGTGATTTTTGTCCACAAATTAAGTACACTTCCCTTCTAGTAAAATAAGGCGTGGACACACAAACATAAAAAGCCACCATTTTACTAACTAAAGCTGTAAGAACAGAATAAATGTCTTTCTCTGAAAACATGGCCTTAGGATAGATTTATACTCTTCAAAGTATTATAATGCAAAGTAACCATAGAATTACTCCAAATATAAGTCTGTAAAAATGCTGATGAAAGGAAAATGGCATAAAAAGGAAACAAAAACATATAGAAAATCAAGGATAAAAACTAACAGAAGAAAACCATCAAACATATGTACTTTAAAGGCCGTGCATCCTCCACCACAGAAAAACAAACAAACAGAACATGTAATGTTAATCGGCGGGTCAGGCAAAAGCACGAAAGAACATACTTTTTCACATTTACACAAACTACAAGAAAAAGGGTAAAAATAAAAGACGAGTCGTCAGGCAAAGCGAACTGCTGCCAAACTGCTTCAGTGTTTAAAAGATTAGACGTTTATATCTGAAATTACTTAGCTAATTGTTACATTTTTGTGTTCATCACAAGACATGGTCTTTATTTATATTCATGTTGTTTTTTTGTAATTCGGAATGCTTAATTAATTATTCACCGAAAGATTTAAACTATTTTTTTTTACTACATCAATAAATATAAAGACTGCCAATAACACAGAACAACTTGAAATAGTAACATTGAGCTACCAGCCTTTTTTTTAGCTTACACAATCCATCCATCCTTGTCATTTCTGAGCGCCTACAGCAGTAATTACAGCAGTAATAAGGCCTGACAATGTGCAAAAGTTATATGTTTTGACTCAGTTGTGCCACTTGTGATCACAGGCTTAAAATTATTGAAATGTAAATGACTTCTGTCAGTGTTAGCTAGGGAGTTATGGGGGTGGGCATTAGCTGAAATTCTCCCTCCTGTACCTTTCAAGAGCTTCGAAATACATTCAATATATGAACATGGGACCCAGTCTTACAAAATAGACATTCCTCCGCCCTCAACGCAGTTACAATATATTTATTTAGAATATAAAAGGCATGTTTTTAACACAAGAAAATCTGGTAAAAAAACAAAAACAACAACAACTTGCTTTTCTACATTTAAAAATCATGAAAAACGGAGTAAAAAACAAAACAAACTTGAGCCTAAAATGAGGTGTTGTAGCTTTTAGACAGTGGTAACACCTTAGAGATCAAAAAAGTATAAATATAATGGAGAAATTAAAACCGAATAACGGTCACACAAGCATGTTTTCAGGCTAAAAGACGCTAAAAAAAAACTGTACATACAAGGAAATGACAGCTGAGACCAACGGGGAAAAATGGGAACACTTGGAAACAAACATAAAGAGCAGGTCTCTGCCTGATAACGCAACACAGCTCAAACATGGCCAGTGGCAGCTATAGCTTCCCAGCTAACTGACTGACTGACTGACTGCTGACAGCAGTTAAAAACCAGACACTAAGTGCTCGTTTGCATGAGAGAAGCCAAGTGAAGTGAGTGATGTTGCTCTGGGTTCAAACAGTCACTGCTTGGTGTCGCTTCTTCCATCTTACATAAGAAATAAGTTAAAAGATTAAATCATGGAAACTCATCACCTGGTTTCATTTAAAGCCAAAACTCAGCAATACACGCACCAGGTGTATACACGGTGGCTGCACTGAGTGAGGTACACCGATGATGATCAATGATCCGATTCTACTTTTGGAGCTTGTGTGACAGCTCTGTATTTCGTGTGTGACGTTAGTAGTGAGTTAATTTTATTTTAACCGATTTCAGTATAAAAGAAATGGTGGACGTCCAGGCAGTCCTGTTTAATGGCAACCGGCTGGTCTGTGTTTATCAACATGTTGCCGGCCTGCGAAGTGTCAGCCATCTTAAAAGAAGAATGAAAAGCGGCACCAGTTCGATGCTGGCTGTTGCAGATTGGATTAGCAGGTGCCTGGTGCCCTCGCTAATTAAGTGCCAGGGAGGAGGTGAGCTAATGACGCTTTTAAAAAAATATATATTAGTTACTTTTCAGGAAACGAATGTATAGATACTGGCAGCCTTTCCTGTTCCCACCAGCTCGTGTCTAGCTCTTTGCATTTATCTGCTCTGTTGGTCTGAATCTTAATGCAGTCCTGAAATTAAAACAGTAAAAAGTTGTGAGACTTTACTCTTAATTCATGTCTGAGTTGACTGAATAAACAAGAGAAACTGAACTGAACCTGAATTTTCTGAATTTTACAGAACATCTTGTCATCGAAGCTTAAATGAGGGGGACTGAGCGCTACCGTCACAACCGTCGCCAAATTTAATGATTTAAATATTTTCTAACAAGGCTTCTTTCTCTAAATGCATCTATGTTATAACTATTTCACACATTTTTTTTTAAATTTGGACCAATCAGTCACATAAATGAACCGTTCTTTTTAACGTCTCAGTCCAATATGTTTTCATGACGAGTTCATTTTCCTTCCTTTTACTGTTATTTTGCAAAATATCCTAAAAAAGTGTGTTTATTCTTATTATTAGGATACATCTCCTTTTGCTGGATTTAACTCAGTGACTGTTTGAACCCAAACAAATGGTTGACGGTACTTCTTGCAGGTGTGAAGGTTTAGGCTCAGGGTTAATGAGCATGCCAGTGTACGGAGGAGAACCTGTGTGTGGACGCATGTGAGTGTTTTGGGGGTTTCAAGGAAGCTCATTTATGTCCCTTTAGGTGGGGTCCATTTTAAGGCTGTGGGGTCGATGGCCTTGCTGTTACCACGCTTGGTTTCCTTGGCCTTCCAGTCATCAATAAGGTCCTTCAGGAGGAGAAGGAGCCAGCGTTATGTAAGGAGAAGTAAAGCGGAGCTTGAAGAAACATCTGGATTTGTTTCTTACCTGTCTCTTTAAAACCAGGTGCTTTCCCTTCCAGTATTTGAGCATCTGGAGGGACTGCAGTGTGCTGACAATATCCACCGGGTTCACAGCCGTCTCCTGGCTGATCTCTGGAAAAATGAGAGAAGTTGGAGGTAAATGTCATTGAATTATTTTTTTAAGTAATTCTGTTGAAGCATGGTTGAAAAGCAGTGTCTGACTTTCATTGGTTAAATTTCATAGAATTTTTAGTTATTATTACTTTTGTAAGTTATTTCTGTGACCATTGTGAGTTTTTCTTTCATTAACTGAAGGGAACCGACTATCTTGACTAGGTGTGTAGCTCTGTTACCAGATGAAGCAGGTCTGATGTTAAACGTGAAGAACAAGCAACAGACCTTCGCTTTGTTCCAGTTCAGGGTCTACGCCAGGGGTTTCCAGTCCTCGTGAGCTACTGTCCTGCAGGTTTTAGATGTCTCCTACTACAACACACCTCTGGACAAGCCTGTTAATGACCCAGTGATGTGAGTCAGGTGTGTTGCATCAGGGTAGAATCCAAAACCTGCAGGACAGTAGCTCAGGAGGACCGGAGTTGGCGATCCCTGGTCTATGCACTACGGATCCAAATGTTATTGATCATGTTATTATTAACAACATCACATTAATTATTTAATATAATAATAAAGTTATGTATGTGTACAATTATTTATATTATAGAAATTTGCTATTATACTAGTTTATAATAATTATAATCATTTTATATTTAATTAATTTTAGGATAATTACACCATAATATTGTTATTATTATATTAATTTACAATTAAATTAACATGATTATTGCTAAATAATAAATAAATTTTTGCATATCACAGGACACTTTAGTAAATGTAAAACCAACAGAGTTGGTTCTATCCTACCTTTTTAACTAAATAATGTAAAAAACAAGAAAAGAAGCATTTTCTGTGTCAAAATCTCTAATTTTAGTCTTGCTTTGAACGTCACATCGTTTACACTGTCATTTTTAATTTCCTTTAAGAATTATATGTTGTTTTCCAGCCAGTAAACAATTTATTAACCCCTTAAAGATCCTGAAATTCCAAATATTACATCATTTTAATGCCAATGTTTAACAAACATGTTTTTTTATGTACTTGGTTTTGCCACATTTCCACTAAGGTGAAGTAAACAATATAAACTTAAAAACACACTCTTCTTGTGTAAAATGAATTCTGGGAGAAAACAGCAAAGCCTCCACCAGCAGCAGCCTTTCGCTTCAGGCCAGGTGGAGCGCAGGTTTGTAGGGTGCATTCAGATTTAACATTTAACCCCAACTGATGCAATGGTTGCTTCCCACAACCACATCCTGTGGTCATGGAAAAGGTGTTAGTCTGCAAGAAGGCTCAAATAATTGACCAAATCAACCAAAGAAAACATCCAAGGAGATGCAGAAACTACTAAAATTGGGTTAAGAACTGTCCAACACATTTAAAATGTGAAGGTTAGGGGGAGCCATCGTCTTCTATGAAGAAATGTGGATGGAAAAACATCTAGAATGATGGCGATCTCTGATCACTTAAAGGTTTGGTGAAATCAAATCAAAGAAAAGCAATAGCAGAACTCATGGCTATGTTTAAGAGTAAAAGTAAGAACGTCTCCACATGAACAATGTGAAGGAACTTAAAGGATGGGGACTGAACGGCTGAGTAGCCATAAGAAAACCACTAATCAGAGAGATGAACCGGAGAAAAAGGCTTCAGTTTGCTAGGGAGCATAAAGACTGGACTCTGGAGCCATGGAAGAAGGTCATGTGGTCCGATGAGTCCAGATTTACCCTGTTCCAGAGTGATGAGAGCACCGAGGTAAGAAGAAAGAGGCATCACTAGTGGTGCCTAGTGTCTCCTGTACAAGCCCGTGTGTTCGTGTCCAAAGAATGAGGTCAGCTGACCACCTGGATATACTGAATAAGCAGCTTACTCAATCTTTCCTGATAGCAGAGCCATAGTCCAAGACGACAATGCCAGGATTCATTTGGCTGAGATTGTGAAAGAGTGGTTCAGGGAACAGGAGACATCCTTTTCTCACATGGATCGGCCACCAGAGTCCAGACCTGAACCTCACTGAGAATGTTTGGGGTGGGATGGAGAAGGCTTAGTGCAGTGGTTGGATTCTCCATCATCAATACAAGATCTTGGTGAAAAATTAATGCAAATAAACCTTGTGACACTGTAGAAGCTTCTAGAAACAGTGCCACAGCAACCAAAGCTAAAGGCGGAACAACCAAATAGAGTTTGTGACCTTTTTTTGTTTGGAGACGACTTTTTGTTGGCCAGGCAGTGTGCATGTTCATATGATCAGTTTCACCACGCTGACAAAAAAAAAGAAAAGGTGGATGTCAAATATTAAAGGTCATCAAAGGCCACACAGATTTCTGAAATTGAAAGGGATTTTAAATGTTTATCTACGGAGACAAAACAAAACTTTGGTCAAAATGAGTCAAATGAGGCCTGAATCCAGGAGGTGCAGTTCCATCCAGTTGTTTATCTTTAATTTCTTCCTCATTTATTGGTTTCTTCCTCCTGCTCTGGATTTCAAGCATTTTGACATATGTGGTTAAATTCTGACCTTTGATGGAGATCTCTTTGCCCTGAAAGTTGTTCATGTAACGCAGCAGAACATCTTTCCAGTAACTTCTGTAGCTGATTAGTCCCAAGTCAGACAGGGGGCGTTCGGGTGAGCCCACCTTCTCCTCCACCTTGGACAATAGGTAGCCTGGTGGAACAGATCAAACAGAGCTGTTTAGCTTTACAGTACTAAGGGCCTCTAATTCTGCTGTTACTGATCTGTAACTGACCTGTATTTATAAATAAAGTTGACTTGATTTGACTGTAGCTGCTGTGTGTGAAGGTAAAATGTAGCATTAGCTTAACAGATGTGGTTACTTACTAAAGTCTATGAGCATCTTGCCGTAGCCCTGCCTCATGTACTGTGGCATGGTGAGGATGCAGGACACGTTGTAGTTCAGGAAGGAGTTTTTCTCCTGTGGAGGAAGAGGAAATCCATCCCACAACATTAAGCAACTGTATTTTGGCCGGGTTTTTAGAAAGACAAGCAGCACAATACCAACTGACATTACAAACTGTGTGAGGGTAGTGTGAGAATCTGTCAGTGAAAGCTTGATTAATGCTGTGATTCCCACTTTTTCTAATGAATTAAAACGGTGGACAAACAATAAGAGATGTATGAGAAAAATCATGACTTTAGAAAAATGTGTTTTCATTTATATCTAAAAACTTTGCAGAATTATCTTTTATATTTTATTTAATTTGCAGGAATATGAACATGGGAGAGAGACCATATTTGTGTGGGCATCTTCCATAGTTAACATGCTAGCTGCTATAAAAACCACATGGAAGAAGAGTGGTGTTTAGAGAGCAGGGTGGAGGAAATCATTGGTAGTAACCAAGGCTCTATATTAAAAACAATATAAAGAAACATGAATGACTAAATGCATTCCGTTGCCTTAATAACCTGGTTAATTTTTCAAAGAAAACACACAAATGCTGTTTGAGGAGAAGTTTTAGGGAACACATTTGAGAAAAGAAAGGTACGACTTCTAAAGATGACAAAGCCATTGAAAATACGCAGCCGCTGTGTTACCTTAGAGAAGTATCCCACTAAGTGGCAGCCTGTGTTGTCGGCTTCGGTCATGACGTAGAAGAGAAACGGCTCAACGTCGTAATACAGAGTCTTGTGGTCCAGAAAGAGTTTTGCCAGCAGACACAAGTTCTGACAGTAAATCTGACAGATGAAAAACATAAAGACTGATTTTAATTGGAAGCACTTCTTTGTCATCATCGGTGAGTATTTCCTCAGTCTGGTTCTTGCTTTTCTGGTTAGACTTTTATGGATTAATTTTATGGATATTTCCGGTTGCCTGCACCATTATACCAAATTCTCTGTAACTGGAACAAATATGGACACTTCCGCTGCCATCAGAAGACATTTTTTTTATTTCAAATTTATCTTAGCAGCAAAATTATATTTATGTCTACATAATATATAATAAATAAATCCAATACCTATGTCTGCCTAATTCCTGCCTCGTAGTCCTGCATTTGGGTCCTTCCTTCTTGTCTTCCTTTAACCATGGCTGTCAATGTTAGGTTTAACATATCTTTTATATTCAGGGGTAAATAAGGCTGACACATCATAGAAATAGGTCACAACTAATGTTTGACTACCTGTCAATCAAATTGCTTGATATAAGAGGCAGCGTTGCTTTTCTTTATGCTCATCTGGTTCATTATTTTATCTGTTAAGAGTTGCTGTGGAAACCAATTGACCTCTTTTGTGTTGACTCACCAATTTGTTCATCTTTTAATGTTTTGTAAGTTGGTGTTTATCTGAGGCAGCAAACTAAACTAAACTCAGCCCATAAAGTAAGATTTATTGCCAAGAAGCATTGTTACAACGTGGAAATAATCCACCAAACACTGATTTTCTTACTTTAAATGTAGAATTTCATCAGCTTATTTTGCTAATGTGCAGCGTCCATCCATTTGAAATGTGCCATCTCACCTTATTTTTCTTTCCATCCACCTCAAAGACAGAAATGTTCCCCTTCCTGTAGATCTCATCGCCCGGCGGATGTTTCCACACACACTTGGCCTTCAGGTGAGACAACAAAGAAAAAGAAGTTGGCAAAATGCGTAAAATTCCTTTATACACCTGCTAGTAAAAAAGCTAAAGAGCTTGTTACCAGCTTGCTGTTGAATCTAGTTACAAATTCTTTATTAAATACATCATTTCCACTGTAAGTGTGTTTTTTAATCCGGTTCCCAGATGTTTAGCCGCATGCTCTTATGTTTCTCTTTTCTTACCAAGACAGTTTGAAAAGTCTGGACGACGTCAATACAGACAAGCCTTGGGATGTTAAGCTCAATGAAAACTGTTATCAAATAGGGACATTTTATCTTCAATAAAAACACATCTTTAAAAACAAAGAAGACCAGATAAATTCAGAAAATGCACTAAAAACATATTTCTCCACAAACAGTAGGATGGTCTACGATTCATGTGGATGGGATGTGAGGGGAAAAACACCAGCATTCCTCTGTAGCTCTGCACATTCAAACACTTCAGCAACGAAGACGCAGCAGTGTGTAGCTGGTTGCTGGTCAGCCTTAAAGACTAAAATCCACTGCAGCGTGGAGATGCCGTTTAGACCTGCACTCATGCACCCGAGCAGAAAAGAAGGAAACAGTTCAACAGTCCGTCTCCACGATTCAATAAAACACATCTTAAGCAACAACTGTCTCAACATGGAAATCGTTTCAGTGCAAACTTCTGATTTTATTCTCACATTTAAACGTTAGAAAGAACAGAAACGCTTTTCTGTCTGGTTTTACAGAACGTGGTGCAGCGCAAACGCTTAAAAAGGTTTTTAACAAAGGAACTGAATTAATTGTTAATAGATTAAAAAATTATATTTCAGGTTCAAACTGTTTGCAATGAAGTGAAAAAAGAAATACTTTAATTAAAATTATATTAATAATAATAATAATAATAAATGAAAAATTAAATAAAAAATATCAGTCAAAATAAAAATTAGGATTTTATTTAATTTGATTTTTATTCCTTTTATTTTATTTTTTGTTTTATTGTATTATTTTATCTTTTATTTTCTTATTTATGTTTTAATATCAATCAGTGCTTATTAGTAAAAAAATAATATTTAATACTGAGAATAATTGCTGATATAGTATAATATAAAAATGTATAATGATAATAAATCAAAATAAATATATAAATACATAACAGAAAAAAATAGAATAATAAATAGAAGTCAAAGCTGCTCCATAAACACTGGTATGTGCATTTTCTTAATCATTTCATTTATCAGTAATAAATTCTAAATAAGGGCTCACCAACTCTGGACCTTCTGGGCCAGAGTCCCGCAGGTTTTAGATGTTTCCCTGCTGCAACACAGCTGGCTCAAACGGAGTGGTTCTCCAACAGCTTGTTGTTAAGCTCTGTACAAGTCTGCTAATGACCCATTGATCTGAGTCAGGTCCAGAGCTGGTGATCCCGGCTCTAAACCCTAAAAGCCGGTAAAGGTTCTGTAGCTCTGCTGTAGCTACACACTCTACTGAGGGCTGTAATGCTACAAATAAGAAACAGGAATGTCCAGCACTGCAGAACTCACTCCAAAACAAAGACTTGATGAACTGCATCATAAAATAAACACTAAATATTAAACTCTTTGATTCGCCTACAAACCCCTCACCATGTGCCGGCGCAGGATGGTCTGACTCTTCATGTATTTAAGACAGAATTCGCACATGTAGAGCCTCCCCAGGCGGGCGTACTCCTCCGGGTACGGCGAGTGGTACCAGGTGTCCAGTTCGAAGCGGCCAAACACAATGGTCTTTATCATGTTGCTGCCCTCTGACACCTGACCGGACAGACGGAGCTTCTCCTGCACCGCCGGGACAGGAAGACGAGGAGCAAAGAGGACGAGAAGAGAGGGGCAGACGAGCAGGATGAGGGTGACGGGGAACACAGGTGGGAGAAAAAAAAATTCAGTTATTCAGGGAAGAGGTTCAGCTGAGCCAAAGACCACAAACAAGGAAAACCTCAGTGGAGAGAACTGGTCAGAAAATAAAAAAGATGTAGGAAGAACTAAAAGGAAAAGACTCAGTATGGCGGGATGAGAATCATTTTCCAGGAGTTCTGGATCTTTCACTTAAGATGACAAACAATGAAAAAATACTTCTGATTCATTTAAATCTTGTAGATAAAACAAAGTTTAATCAATTTGTAGTTAAAAGAGCAAAATATGCAGAACAGTCTAAGTGATTGAGGAGAAATGCCGTCTCATCTGAAGAGTGAAAAAGAAACAGAATGACAGGAAGTGATTGTCCGAACTACCAAAAATATCTCTGACTCCTCCTGCGGCTGCAGAGGAGGGTTTGCAGACTGCAACAGAGAAGAACAGGAATAAGGTAGAAAAGAAGAAAAAAAAAAAGAGTAAAAGAGGGAGGTGATGATGAGTTTTCTCTCTTACAAGGTCGTCCGAGGCACGTGCCTGCGCTTTCCTGAACAGCTCGAGGTCGTAGTCGCTGGTGATGTTCTCCAGCAGCGGCTCTCGGCTCGTGCCGTGGCTCTGACGGTGCTCCTGACGGCAGAGAGGAGGCAGACCACGGTAAACAGCAGCACGGTGGACAGCACATATCCCTGCATACTCAGTTCTTCGCCTCACCATGTACTTCTCCTTCTGCTCCTTATTGAGGCCGGAGTTCCTCTTCCTCCGCAGCTCCGTCACTTTTTCTTTGTAGCGCAGCTGACGGTCTGTCGGGGCCTGAAAGACCAAACAATTTAACACCGATGTTTCTAACTCCTTCTTAAACTATGTTCATTCACGGCATAGTAATACTGATACTTATCTCTGTACAGTGACATTTTAAAACTGATTAAATACGGGAAGGTCTTCTACTGGTGTTCAGCATGGATCTATGATGAGACTACTGTTGTTTTCTGAAGGCTTTGGAAAATATAAAGGATGTGGACTGAGGATGTCGGGATGCTCAGTACTGAGATGTTAGCAGTCGGTGTCGGTGGGCATATATCCTCTCATTGTGGTGGTTTCTATGGTGCATGTGGTATCTGTGTGTGTTTAAACCATATTGGGATTAGATGCAGTCATGAGTTTCAGGGAAAACTTGAAAAGTGACGGCAGGAAAACAGACCTGGACTGTTGTGGATAAACACTGTTACAAACTAAAAGGGTTAAGGTTTAGAGCATCTCAGCAGTTGAAAGGCTGGAAATTATAATAAAAATTTTTAAAAACCTCTTTTCTTCCTCAGAGTTGGTCCACGTTGCGCATGTCAAAAGTATTACGAGCATAAATAATCTTTCCATTACACAAACACAACTGATCAGACTTTAGCTGGAATCTCAGATCAGACTGATTTCAATCAGATCGATGAAATATTTGTCCATGTAAACGCAGCCGAAGACGATCAATGACGCTCTTTTTACTGGAGCACGAAGGACACGTAAATACTGCTGCCACATTAAAGCGAACACTAACACAATCAGTAAAATTTCATGGAAAATGATCATTCCTGTAGAATTGTAAATCATACTTCTTGTTAAATTTCTGGGGACTTTTGCATTTTATTTCCATTTCTGATATATTTTACCATCATGTCAAAGTAAGAGAAATGATGTTTAACTGCGTCCATTTATCTGAACATAAGGTTTTGTTTTTTTTAAATAAAAACCTCTTAAAAAAATTAAAAACAAACAAAACAATGATTACACACGCAAGTTTAGTTTCTATAGTTTGATATTCGGTGTACTCACTTGTGTGAGATACTGTACTTAATTTTCCACCTCTTGCTTTTGCATTCTGGCAGAATAACGATGAGTAAAATGTCAGGAATTCTTCGTCTGGATTGCGTTTCATCATTTTAAAATCTAGTAAAGATCAGGGGTCTCATTTATAAAACTGTGCGTAGGATTCTTACTAAAAGTGTACTTGCGCCCAAAACCGGAAGTTGGCATA
>JBAFTB010000023.1:8901121-8921965 GCA_037177355.1 Melanotaenia trifasciata
ATATATTTAAAATTGTATTTATTACAGTTTTTGCGCTAAACTGAATGCGTTTTTTTGTTATTTGTTTCCTTACCCTGTGAGCTTTGGCTGAGGCGCAGGGAAGCGCGAGTTAGGCGCGTGCTACTGCGCCTGTGCGCGCTCTCGGGAGCGTCCGCGTGTTCGAGGTCGGCGGAAAAGTCCGAGTCCTCCGTCCCGTCCGAGCTGCTGCCTGCGGTCCTCTGAAAAAAAGCAACACTTGTTAGCAAAGCTAAATAAATAAGCACATAAATGAAGCCTCATCTAGATCACAACGCGCAGACCCGGGCTGCAACATGATTTGGCTGACACGTTAAAACAGACTCTCCACGTGAATAAAAAAAATGTCAATTTGTTAAGTTGTTCACTCCTTCCACTTTCTTTATATATTTTTTTTCTTCGAAAATATGTAGCCCATCTGTCTAAAATACTAACTTGCACCCGGCTGTTTACGTCGCAGAATAAAGATGGTGAAGCGCTACAAATTCCCACCGGGTGGAGGAAGGGGGAAATGGAGAACTATCAACAGATGGGGACGCCTTTACCTTCTTCTAGATAACACTCGAAATTAAATAAGTTTTTTTTTTTAAAAAAAAATAAATAATAATAATAATAATAAAATAAATAAATAAAAAAAAAAGTTTATTGATATAACAAAATTTAAAATATGATACTTGCGATACTCTAACATTTCATAATTAATGTGTGTATGTATGTATCGCATAATAGACAATGCGATAAATTATAAATGCAGTATAAATCAAAACTCAGAAGAATGCCCGCAATAAAATCCAAAAGCCAGCCAAAAAACAAACAAAAATAAAAACAAAAAAAACGTGTTTTGCGTGTAAATAACTTTTAAAAAGGCTAACTGCGTTTTGAATTATATCTTTCCCAAAACAATGGCAGGCGAAAAACAGCAGTGCATTAGCGGAAAAAAAGCGCACAGAAAAACATAAATTATCAAACAGCCGGGACGTTTGACAACTTCATAACAAGAGCCTGTGTGCTAATTTGCATACCACCAATTAAATTAAGAAATGGGAGGGCATTAAGATAAACCATCCAATGAACGCAACGCTCGACTCGAGTCTGTCCAATCACAGTGTTGTTTTGGTGCAAACGCTCCTCGCACCCAAAAGAACAGTGTGTCTCTTTATGATCAGTTAGCCGAGGCATACGTTAAGGACGTAGGGGTGCCGGGGGGACTTTTTGCTCCCTCTATCAACTCCTTGAAATCTGATTGAGAATAACAAAAACCAAAACTTTCTAAGCGAAAAGCGACACGAGGACAATAACATGTTTTTGCAATTCAGCAATAAACAGTAGCTAGCTTAGCTTAATAGAAACATCACAAACCAACAACTCAGTTACGTCCTTCCATCATTCCATAAAGCAGCAAATTATTGCCATGTTCTTGAAGAAACACACCCGAACTCCCATATGCGTTCTTTTACCCCACAGAGTTAATTCTAACCTCTCGTTAGCTAACATTAGCAATGACGTGATGCTGTTATGTTTAGTCTCGTAACCGTTGTCATTACCTTTCTTCGAGGCATTTTCAAAGAAGTGATCCGTCTCCTTCGGCAGATTATTATCCCGTACTTCGGGAACAGTCTATTTAAGGTTACACATAAATTGTAACAACAACAAATAAACTGCAGTTGACATGAACCAACTTAGCTGAAAGAAGCGCATATATTTCTCCGCGCTTCCTTGTGAGTACAGCGCAAGCTCAGTTGTTTTATGCAGGTACGTTGACAAAATACATCCGTGTAGATGTATAAAGCCCATATCTTATTTAACTTTTAAAAAACACACGTATTCTCATATTATTGTCAGACAGTGCATTCCATTTTATGACTATTTAAATATATAGGATTATTATTGTTTTTTTATTATTATTTTTTTTACCCACGATGATTCTTAAAAACTGTCAATACGTTATTATTGAAACCGGAGCCTTTTCCAAAACGGACACAAAACCGGAAATAAGTGGGAGCGAAGCCTCTCGTGTAGTAGCGCTGCCTGGAGTTTTACGGTAGTAGGGAAGTTAGCACGCTCACGTTGCATTTGACGTCTTGTTACAGAGCTTTTCCTGTTGAGACCTCCTCTTTAGGATTTCGGCAGATTTCGACCTGCAGACCTCTAAATAAAGAGATTCGCTCTGGAATAAACCCCAAAATTAAGGCAAAGCGACGGCGCAAAGTGCCCCCTAACTGACTGAGTCCTCTGTATTATGGCTAGTCGCACCACTAAGACAGTGTACGAAATTTTCCAGAGCATGGAGCACGGACCAGCCTTAACTTCTAATACTGCCACTGCACAGGTATGGTTTTCAGTCTGATTTTTGAATATTTTTAGTTTTTATTATATTTTAATAATTTGTAATGGCTGACTTGGTAGCACTGCAATGGACTACTGTTTGACCCATACGAAATTAGTTAAATGTGAGCTGGTTGTAACTCACAAGGCAAACATGTGACTGAACTTGGCTGTACAGAAGTTAGTTTAAACCTGTTACGAGGAACGCTAAATAGACATATTTATACTGGTGACCGAACTATATATTAATCATAGTTTTTATCTTCAAGAGTCACAGTAGATCTGTTATTTAGGTTTTGACTATATAGGCTGTGTTAAAAACTAGAGATGCAGTTTAAAACATATGAGCATTCGGAGCTGCTTTATGGAAGATGCTTTAGAGTTGCATTGTGGGAAGTGTTGGTTTCATTCTGCTTTACTTTTCAATTAATTTAATGCTACCTTACATCTTATTGGAATGGGCTTAGAATATCACCGTTTTTCCAAGAATCAGCTTATAAAGTGTTGACTGATATGAGAATAAATAAGCAAGAATAATCAACTTGCACGTCAAAGGCGCTTTAGAAGCTTCAGTAAGTGGTTCATAGTGATGTTGAGCTCTGTACTTTCGTCTTCTGTCTGTAAATATTTGACAAAATTCATATAACTGACTGGGTCACTGTCCAGTAGAGGCGGCACATTGCTGACCAATCAAATTTAAGTTTTGGTTTAGGTGTTTCTTTTTTCCTGAATAAACTAATAAAACTGTTACTTAATGAAAGGCATAACCAAGATGCATAAACAAGTCCACTTTTACTATTTTAATGTGAAATAAAACGGTCAGTAGTAGCCAAGTCCTGCTGATCAAATGCACTTTAGTAACTTTGTCATCAGTCTGAGCTCTTCTCTAGAGGCAGAAGTGTTTCAGTAACTTTGCTGCTCTGCAGCATTCATGTGTGTGTTAACACAGTGCCAAGGAAGAAAGACATAAGCAGTGATGTTAGAGAAGAAAATGTTGCTGCTCATCAACCTGTGAAGGGTTATAATGTAATTTCCATATAGTTTACTCTTCTCAATAAGGATTGGGCACTGCGGCAAGCACCACCCCATCCAAAAGAACATAGAAGAGGCTCGGTCATCACGCATCAGGTCCGGTTGCCGAAGGAAATGTTCTTCTTCACCAGAATGAAAGTGAAACGTATAAAATTACCACTGGCTGATCCCGCCCTGGCTTACTGTCGGATATTAGTGTCTAAAAATGAAGAATGTGGACGAAAACATTTAAAAAGTTAAAAGTTCTGTAAAATGTTTTAAACTCTTAATTAAAGAAGAGCTGGAGCTGTTGAAGTGCTTAAAATGGCACTTTAACTTTAGGTCTGTTCTATTTTAGCCAGGGAATTTATTATGTTTCCTTTCCTACTGTTCTGAATTGAAATGCAATTAAATGCATTTTTTCAGACTTTACTAGAGCTTGAGTTTACAATATTAATGTCTGTGTCTTTTATTTGATTCAGTCATCCACGAATATCTATTTAAATAAATAAAGAAAACATGTTTTTTGTGGCTAATTAATTACAAAGCCTCTAATTAATTAGATCATTTTTTAAAGACCACAGTTTTAAATATAGCACAGTTTAGGTTTGCAAAGCTGCATCTGAACAAATCACAAGACTTCTGGAACAATGTCCTGTGGACAGACCAACATGGAGAGGTATGGTCATAGTCATAATTTGACTGAAACTGGGTCGTGAAACAGGACAATGATCCCAAACACAACCGCGGATCTACAGAATGACTGAAAATGAAAAGAATGAAGGTGTTGACATGATCCAGTCAAAGTCCAGACCTCGTCCTGGTTTAAATGATGTTGACTGGCAGACTGATGACATCATACAGAAAACAGTTACTTCAGGTTATTAGTGTTAAAGGTGGTTTTCCTAAATATAAACTTATTGTCATGTGTTGACAATTGACCACATTTTAAGAACTGAAAAGGATCAGATGGTTATAGAGATAATAAGATAATGATAAATTCTTGCATTTGAATAGCGGGTACTAAAAATGTTTTTTTTTTTATTTAATAGGTTTTTTTGTGGCAATCAGATTAGTGATGTCTTTATTTTAGGTGTATTTTTGTAAATATTAATTTTTAACTATACAAAGTTTTCTTAAATGTCATCATTTATGAAGTTAAGAGTTCTTCAGTAGGGCTGTGTCCTGTTGAGGTGACGTTTCAGTAGGATGAGCGTCTGCCTGTTCCTCTTCTTCTTCATCAGGCCTGGCTGGATCATCACTCCCGTTCACTGGGCTTCTTCATCGATGGGAAGTTTGTTCGGCCAGCAGAGCGACAGAGCCGCTCCCTGACTGATTCCAAAGGTCTGGATGGATGCGTTAGCATGTAACCTGAGATTTAAATCACCGACTGTGATGAACGTAACTCGGTGCATGTTGCTTTTCCTGTACCAGGTGGTGTCGTGTGTAGCACAGCGTGTGCTGAGGCCGGCGATGTTTCCCAGTGCGCCTCCTCTGCCGCCAACAGCTTCAAGTCCTGGAGCAGCCTGACCTGCAACCAGAGAGCTAAAGTCCTGCTCAGGTCCAACAGAACACACGCCTCAGGACTCCTCTGGCCACCTCCGTTTCTTCCATTCATGTCTGTGCTGCCTCTCCCCCTCCTACAGGTTGGCGAGCGCCCTCGGGCTGCACAGCCAGTGTGTGTCGGAGCTGTGCGAGCTGTGTGAGGCCTCCTGCTCGCCATCCTCGCTGGTCAGGCTGCTGCAGTTCTACAGCAGCTGGGCTCAGCTCAGAGACACGCTCATCTGCGACTGGACACCTCTTGGTACGGACGTAGCGGCTTGTTTTTACTGTGAAACATTTAGTGTTGAATTTTGGAAAGTTTTTCAAATTTTTCCCTACTGTCTTCCAGGTGTTGTGGCCATCGTCACCTCTGATGACTGCTCCGTCTATTCCCTCATGCTCAAAGTCCTACCAGCATTGGCCATGGGTAAAACACACACCTCGGTGTCTTTGTGTCCTACTGACTAAATTTGTTGTTACTTACAGTTCAACCTGAACCATCACAACTAAAGCAAACCTTGAAATAGATAAATTCATCCATACAGAAATAGGTGGTAAAAATAATAGAAGAATATATGATAAAAAAAAAAGCGAAAATCTAGAACAATAACAAATAAAATTCACTTAAAGCTAAACTAAAAAGAAAGGTCTTGAGCCTGTTTTTAAAACCATCAACAGTCTCTGCAGAAAGGAGCCTGAACGGTGAACTCTGCCTCCTTCTGGGACTTGGATTATCTAACCTCTGCTAGGCCAGCATCCAGGAGCAAAGAGTTCTACTCGATGAAGGCCTGAACCAGGTTCTCAGCATCTCTCTGGAATAGGATGCTTTTGATCTTTAACAATATTGTACAAATGAAAACAATAAATCTCTAGAGACACATTTAGTATGTGAATTAAAAACAAGTCCTGGTAACCAAGGCGACCATGCTAGATGGAGTTAGAACCAGTCTGAATACACAAATCACATAGTCGTCATTGGTGATTCCTTCAGTCTGCACCGTCTCCGTATCTTTGTGTTATCTCAAAACGTTTTGAACTCACCTGTAACCATGCAAAGTTATACATGTTTTTCTTATTTTCAAATGAAAGAATTAGTGTAAATTTGGACTACGTGGTTTTTTACCAGACACTATTAGAGTATATGAGTATAAAACCTACCTTTTCACTAACAAAACCAACGTGACATGAAAAAAGTACACATTATGTTATGAAATATGTGTATTTATTTTGCAGGGAACATTTAGGATTAAACGAGTTAATAATATAGTTACAATAAAATAATAAAATAATCAAAATTAGAAACAGTAACGAGACAACAGGTTTGGCATTACAGACCTAAAGAGAATCAGATGGGAATGAGAACTCTGGGAAACGATCTCTGGTGTGTTTATGGTGAAGCTGGTTTGCTGAAGGAAATCACCTCATTTATCATTATAAGATAATTAGTGGTTTGATCATCACCAGTTATCTGATAAAAGTTTGCGGGGAAAACATATTTTGAGAAAATTAAATCAAACTGAGGCATCAATCTTTGAGTTTTAATCGCTGTGTTTGTCTTTATTTGGTCGTCATGCCAGCAGACGTGAAGAGAAGGTGCTGCGATAGGCGGGAAGCTGCCTTTCAGTCATGAGTAATAGCTGAACTTTGCTTTTTAATTTTTTTTAGGTAACTCTGTGATTGTGGTTCCTGGTCGGAGCTGCGCCCCTCCAGCACTCCTTTTGGCACAGCTGTTTACAGGAGCGGGACTTCCTGCTGGGGCTTTTAATGTTTTAACAGGAAGTGATGTGACGCTGGGCGCCAAAGTAGCCCAGAACCCCAACATCAGCTACGTCACCTACAGTGGCAACAAGGAGGTGGGCATGACTTTTCTAAAAGATGAAGTAGAGAGCGAAGCCGTGCGTACAGGGCTGATTTTATAGCGGCGGTTTGTGTTCTGTCAGGACGGCGTGACGTTGTGTAAAGCCTCAGCAGGGATGGGGGCTCCCGTGTCCGTCTCCCCGTGCACAGGTGCTACGTGTCCTTTTATAATCTTTGAGTCAGCTGACATCGACAGCGCCGTGGACGAAGTTATGGAGGCTGCTTTTAAGAAGAAGAAAGAGGTGACGATTCAGTGACGAATACCCGGCACAAGGATGATGTCACCATCACATCCACTGTGTTGTTTAACATCCTCTCTGCCTTCAGGTCTACTGGGTGCTGTGTGTTCAGGAGAGTGTGTCGGACAGTGTGGTGGCCCGTCTCAGGCTGCGTATGGCCGGGATGAAGTGTGTCGCTCTGCGAAGCGACGCAGACCGAGCGCTGCTGGATGCTGCAGTACAGGAGGCTCAGCAGCAGGGGGCGACGGTGTGTTAGAAGACTTGAAGAAAGCTGGGAGTAGATGAGGATCCATAGTTTGTTTTAAATCTAAATCTCTTGTCCTGCAGTTGGTACAGTCCGGTGCTGTCCCCCCTTCTGGAGCTCAGTATCCTCCCACTGTGCTCTGTGGGGCGGCCCCCTCCTCACCATACGTGGTCACCCCTCCTCCTGGACCGCTGCTGCCTCTCCTGACTTTCAGAAGCAACACTGAAGCCGTGGCTCTGGGTAAGGAGACCGTTTTTTTTGTTTATGTAGTCTTTTATGTAGTTTTATTTACCACTACAAGAATCTGTCCAGTACGAGGTGAAGCAGCTCTAAGCAGTATAGAAAATAGTTTCACATTATTTATCTTTATTTATTTATGTTATTTATTTAGTTTATATTTAACTGTCCTTTATTTTATTTATCTTTATTTATTTATGTTATTTATTTAGTTTATATTTAACTGTCCTTTATTTTATTTCAATCTTTAACTTTTTTTCCTTGATATATTTTTTCCTGTTTTTATTTTTCTTTTTACATATGTTTTTTTTTATCTATAAATAAATAAAGTGATTCGGGCTTTTTTGTCCCCATGTAGCCTTAGAAAATATTTATATATATATATAAACGCCCGATGTCAAAGTTAAAATGACCTTAGTCACTCAGAAATTTGATAAAACTGAAAGATGAAGCGAGTGAGGCGTCTTTCTCTAAACCAGTGATTCTCAGCCTGGGAGGAACAAAGGCTTGGGAAAATCCAGCCGGTGGGGCAGGAAGAAAACAACACAGCCGGCAGAACTAATGTTTTTTACATCAGACAGCATGGACCTTTTTTAAGTTACAGACAACAATCCTTGCTTCCATGGTAACGAGACAGAAAGCGACAGAGTCCACTGCACGTAAAGAGAGAGACTTCCCTGAGACCCAAGTCTGCATCAGAGTGAATTGTGGGTTGTTGTAGAAAAGCAGCATCCAATCATTGGACAGAAGGCTGCTACTTTCTACCTCTGTGAGATTTCTGCTGTTGTGTCTGAAAACAAAGTCTAAGCTGAACATTGAGCACGAATTCAGAGAGGCAGTAACAAACCTACGACCTTGTTTTAAAAAGATGTGCAGTGGAAGTCAGGCTCGTAGCAACCACTAATACTAATAACAGACTCACAAAAATGGAATCTTTCCTACCAAACACCTGCACCTTGTGGGTGTGCGGACTTAATTTTATTAGTTCTTGTTTCCAGTACAGTGATAAGCAACCTGAGCCCAAACAACTTGTTTCCTCTATTCGTTTATTTATTGAATGATTTTCTTCCCACAGATTTGTCGCTGTTTTGAAAAGATGTTCACAGTTCAAAGTTGTGACACATACTGACCCAAACTGTTAATAATTCTTCTTTATTTATGTTCTTTAGGAGATACGCAGTAGAAAACAGGCTAATAGTCGACTCATTTAGGGCAATATTTCTAGATTTTCAAATATATCGAGACTTTATCGGGCTGAGAACCGCTGCTCTAAACGGTATCTGCAGACTGTCTCAGCCTTTGAGATCTGCTTCTCTGGATGATACAGTCAACGTTCTCTGATTTCTTCAGGAAACCACAGTCCTCATGGCCACGCAGCGTCCATCTGGACCGAAGACCTCACCCTGGCTCTGGAGACGGCTAAGAGGTTCAGTCCTGCATTTCTTCATCTCATCCTCTTCTTGTTTTTCTGTCCCATGTTCAACTTGTACTGTCTGTGTTTCCACTCGGTCCGCTTACCAATTCTTCTGCTCATTGTGAGATTTATTGGTAAAGACAGTTTGCAGGCAGATGAAAACGGCCCTTTCCTCCTGTCTTTGCAGCCTATCGGTTGGATCCGTTTGTGTTAATTCCAGCTCGGTGTGTGACCCTTGTCTTCCTGTGTCTGGTCACAAAGACAGCGGCAGCTGCACCGACGGAGGACGAGAGGTAAGTTTTACCGTTTTTATCTGTTTCTCACAGACGGAAATGTCAGGACTTTCGTCTTTATCCCGTAAAATATGAGATGGGGACTCAGGCCGAATTAAATGTTTGATAGAACGAAGAGAAAGAAAAGTGAGGACTTCAAAAACAGGTTTTTAATACGATCATGTCTTTATTTCTTTTATGGTAAAAGGTCAACATTTAAAAAAACACAAAAAACTTCTCTTCTGTGTTTTCCTTTTTCTTTTTTTTTTTTTTAACAATATAACAGAGCCATCCATGAGAAAGTAGCCCGAAGTCCATTTTTCAGGTCGAGCCTCAGATACACCACCAGTCCTCGGTGTGTAAATCCTTTGGGCCTCTCATCCATACGGGGGTTTGGGTTGGGAACATATAATCCTTTTATCAGAGTGTATCTGTCTGGGAGCTTATTTCAAATTAAATAACTTCTTTAAATTCACATGTTATGAAAGAATGAACTCTGTTCATTAGAGATTAAAGCTGTTAGTAGTCTGTATAACTCCTGATATTCCTGATCTGGAAATGAGAAAAGCACTTTGGTCCTGGAAGTGTCCCAGGCACGAGTGTTGTGTTTATCCTGAATGGTTAAAGATTATTTTCTGTTAAAACTTAAGACTTGTTTGATTGGAATATACCCCAAAGACTTTAATAGCATAATAACAACAAATAAAAGCGATTGACTGTCAATTCCTACGAGCAGGAGGAATAATTATCTTGGAAAAGTAAGCGTGTATTAATACATTTATTTGTTTGTTTATTCATACTTTTTGTTTTAATTTATTTGATCCTTTATGTTGCGTACTTGATAAGCCTTTTCTCATTTTTATATTGTGGCGATAACCAAGAAAGAGCAGAGGAAGAATAAATTCTGTTTGTGTAAAATTTCTCCTCTAAAAATAAAAATAGCGTCGGCATTATTTACATGTATTTTATCCCATCCACCTCCAGCCTGCTCACGGTGGAGTTATCCTAAGTCTTCTTAAATATAACCCTTTGAAATCATAAATACAGTTGTTTGTTTCCATCTTGTACACTTCCTGTATCATATCGGGCTGGTATTGTAATCCAGGAAGAACTGGCTTCGCTGTAGATTTCTTGTTTTCCATCAACAAGGCAGCAGCTTTATATCCGTGTCCTGCACATGACCTCGGTAGCGTGTAAAAATCTGAGCTATCCGAGTCTTAAATGTGGCATTTAGGGTTAATATTAAAGTCCCATAACATTTAATAATGATTAGTTTTCTTTCTACCACAATGTTTCCATTTTTTTTAACTTTCTCACAAACTTGATCCATCTTTTGTTTTGACAGACAGTAGCCCCTCCAGTTAGTTTTAAATATCCACTATTTATCATCACATCATCTCTTTTTTATTTCAGGGCTTGTACCAGTTTCTGCGCCCTTCCTGTTCAACCTCTCCTCTTCTTCGCTGCTCCCCCGTTTCCATGGACTACTCGCAGTTTGGAACAGAAGCGTCTCCAGCTGTCATTCCTGATACTTCGGACCCCAGCAGGTAGGTTTTAACCCTCTCCACAATTCAAGATAGAAAGCTGAAGAGTCATCAATGGAGAGTTTAAAAGATTGCATCCTGTTTTGTATTTTAATGTCCTTCCAGTTCTCCTCTGTCCTACACACAGTTCGTTGGTGGTAAAGCGTGTAAATCAGTGTCTGGCTGCAGTGTGGCTGTGCAGTCACCAGGGGGCAGCGGTGTGTTAGCTTTTTGTCCAGTTGGAGGCCGGAAAGACGTTCGCAACGCTGTGGAGGCTGCTATCAAAGTCCAGCCAGGGTGAGGGCTTTTCCACATGAAGAAATAAATAAACAGCACACTGAGCTGCCAGCTCTGAAAAAACACACCAACACATTTTCTCTATTTAAAGCTAAAAGTTATCCAACATCATGTTAGTATTTGACTTTTTTGTTTGTTTGTTCCAGGCAGTAAATTTGCCATCAAATGTGGAAAAGGTCAAGGATCTCTTTAAAAAGCTGCCCTGAAAGAGCCTAATTCCTAAAAGAAAAAAAAATTAAAAAAGAAATCTCCTTTGCACATATAAATATAAATATAAATTTTAAATAAATGAGGTCAATTTTAAGCCTGATAGTAACGTACTGTGGGAGTTGTCAGAGATCCTGACAGGGTCTTATAAAAATATTTAGGTTTGTAAAGAGCTGTTGTGTGAAGTATTAATCAGTGTCTTGCCTGCAGTAAAAATATTTAGACCCAACTCAATTCAGAAAATAGGATCAGAATTCTTGCATAAGACAGAATTTTATGGTCGTTGAAGAGCAATGAGGAGCAGTTTAGCAGCAAAATGAGGAATATTTAGCAGAGACCTGCTCTAAGTTAAACGCTGTTGTAGTAACCAAAACTGCAACAATATATTACTATTATTTATATTATAAATATAAATAATAAAATAATAATATGACTTATGAATATTATGTAATAACGTAATATTTAACAACCTCTGAGTAAAAGCTGTTTGTGCCACAGGGGTCCTACATGATACGATGTCCAAGATAATAGCCGTTTAGAAAGCGAAGCATATAGAGAGTGACTCGCTTTTGTTTTTTGTTTTTTTTTTTTTTCAAGCGATTTAAAACAAACAACAACAAGCTGGAAAATTTTATCAGACTTTATTGAATCCTTTGTTGTGAATCTTTCCACCGAGTCACCTCTGAATCGGACAGTTGTTTATTTAGTTCCTGCTGTTGTGTGGCAACATGAACTGTGCTATGTCAACAAAAGTTCATGAAGCCTTTTAATGCAGGAGTGGAGCAGCAAACTAACCCTAACACCACGTTAGGATTATTTTAATTGCAAAAAAATCCCTCCACCCGTGGCTCCCTTATTATTTCTTAGTCTAACTTGCCAGTTAGGAAACCATTCTCTATACTGTAATAAAAACCTCTACGTGCAAAAAGCTGGGACTTTGTGCCACAACATTTTTTTATCCATAAGCTTCAGCTAAACTGTGTTTAACTTGCCAAACTCTTAAAACTTCCATTTAAACTTGGACTCTGATTTCCTTTTCTAACGTTATCACTGTAGTTGTGTGAAATCAGCCCTGACATGCCAGATCTCTTTGAAATAAAGCCTAAAGCAAACAATTTGATCCTTTTCATGAATTTGTGTTGGGCTGGTTTAAATCTACGTTCAAGCCAAAGATAAAACATTTAGCAGAGATGGCTGGATTTCAGGAAGCTGAGTCATTAAGAATTATTTTTCAATCTTTTGTTTCTTTGGTTAATCATCAGTCTGAGTCCAGTGAGACTTTGAGCTGATGGACCGTTCAGCCGGGGCATGTGCTGCATATAACCAAAGTACACAGGTAATCAATAACAGCTGAATGCAGTAAAATCTGATAAACAAAGCTCATCCTGTTGGCCCGTACAAGCCATTTAATGCACAGCAAGTGCCAACAAGGTCTTCTGACAAGCATTTAATTTTATTTCTCTGAATATTCCTCCCCCACCTCTAGGTGGATGAAGAAGAGTCCATCTGCACGCGCTCAGTCAATCTACTCTCTTGCCAAAGGCCTGGAGGTGAAGAGGCGGGACTTAGCTGTGTCAGTCAGCAGCCAGACGGGCGTCTCAGCGGACGAGGCAGACAGAGAGGTGGAGCTGAGCGTCAACAGGCTCAATGTTTGGGCGGCTTACTGTGACAAAGTTCAAGGAGGATCCCTGGTGAGGTCCACCCCCCGGGGGCATGACAGTAGTATTACAGTACCGAGCAACAATAGACGGTAGTCAGGAGGAACAGTGGAGTCCTTTCATCTCAAAGTGTCATTTTCCTCCTTCAGCCCATGCCACAGTCTGGTTCTGCTCTCTCCTTCCCCGAAGCCCTGGGCGTTGTTGGGGTTGTTCTTCCTGACAAAAACCCCCTCCTCTCCATGGTAACACTCCTTGGGGCCGCCATCGCCACAGGCAACGCAGTTATAATGGTCCCCAGTCAGAAGCATCCACTTCCTGCTTTGGCTTTCATTCAGGTAAATATGAAGATGTTCAGATACACATGTCGTAACAAAACCTGGCTGGAGAATCAGCTCCATCTGTTTATGTCAATAAAACAACCCAAGATGGAAATAAATAAACACGACCACATACCTGAAATGAATTACAGTAACGAAGCATCGCCGTCACTCCGAGTCAGTTGTGTTTAAACAGTGAAACTATCCATTTAAAAAAGATTTTAGGTTTTTTACATCCATATAATGTAAAGTTCAGTGAATGCAACTTTACTCGTCACATTCAACTTTAAGTCCACCCTGAATCATACATAATTAAGAACATTTCATTTCAGAGTTAAATGAGATTAACATTAATCTCATTTAAGACAGTTACTGAACATTAATTTAGCGTAAAAAACTGGTGGTGAAATGAATTATATTTCCTCCTTTCTGTGCAGCTTTTTTGTCATGCTTTACAGGCGCGAGCCGGCCGCCACAGTGACATCGTGTTCATTTTTTCTATAATCAAAAGAATCCGACAAGGATGTCTTTATCTGGTTTATGGAGGAAATAACTCTTCATGTAATTTTTTTTATTCCATGTGAAGTTGTGCTGATCTGCTAATATGGCTGAGAGATAGTCCTTTATGGAACGGGACAGTACTGAGGGATCTTTATGATTAAATAATTGTAGTATATTATAATCAAGGAGTCGTGACATCACTAGTTGATAAAAGGTAAAACTCCTCTAGTTGGGATGAGGTCTAAAGGTTTATTTATACTCTACGCAAAAGAGGGATATGGATTATTTAGTCTGTCTTCTGCGTCCTTGCCTAATTTGGTCTCTTTTCGGGGTCCTTGCGGATGTGTCCCCTAATGGAGCAAAGAAAGCAATGACCACCAGGAACTGTGGGGGCAGTGTTGAGTAGTATAGCTAATGTGTGACCTGCAAATGGAACAAAGAGGAGGAAGCTTCACTGTATTTCATGGCCACACAGACCACTATCGACTGTGCTGCCTCATTTTATGTCTCTCTGAGAATGAACATCATCATGACCTCCCCATCGTCGCCATGTTTGTTATTGTCTGAAACTGAGTTGAAACTCGGAAGTGAACTCTGAACTCCGCACTGCCCTCTGGTGGATGTATTAACTAAGCTCCATGCTAACGTACGGGACACATGAAAGAGCAGTGATGTTTGAAATAGACCTACACTGCCAGTCAAAAGTGTGGACACACTTTCCCAAAGTTTGGACATACTTTTCCTTTAGATTTACTGGGAAAGTGTCCAAACTTTTGACTGGTAGTTTACCTAATTGCATTGCATAACTGGGCCTTCACAGGCATCTAAATATAGAAACAATGTTCCCTGATATCATAACAAGTACATCCACTGAAAGCTCCTGATTATATCTGTTGACATATTTCTGAAAATGTTGTCATAACTACATGATTTCCTCTTCCTTGTCCTCAGGTGCTCCCGTCCTCAGATCTGCCGGCTGGTCTGGTTAACATCATTACAGGAAGTCGAGACCAGCTGACAGTGGCTCTCGCCACTCACAGTGTCATCAAAGCAATCTGGTACTGGGGCAGTGCTGAGGTGAGGATAATTGAAGTACTTATATACTCATCACTGAGCTTCACCACATTTGATCATCACTCCTGATCTCTGATTTCCTACTGCAGGGTTGTCAGTACCTTCAATACACCTGCACCAGCCCTCTGAAAACCCTGCGACTCTTCATCCAGGACGGCAAGGATGGAGGGATGGACTGGACTCAGTCTCATCCTTCTCTTCTGGAAGACATGTGGAGAAATGCCATCCAGTGGAAGAGTGTCTGGATCCCCACAGCATAATAATACAGAGCCAACCAGAATTAAAAGTCCTGGAAAACATCCATTTAAAAGGAGAGATTAATAAATTAATTCAGAAAGTATTATTGTTAGAAGCCGTTGGCAGCAGATTCATTATTTCTGATGGAGGTAGAATCACTGGTGATATAAAAGATGATTGATAAAAGTGGAAAACATACAGCCTGGAGATCGGTATTTACTACACATCCGTCAGCCGTGATGAAGACTATCAAAACTAGTCAATCCTCACATATCAGACTAACAAGTGCAATACAAACACAAAACCTCATCTGTGTCACATACCATGTAGTGGTAGAAAACAATCAGCAAAACACCTAACAAACACATGGGATGCCTTCTTCGTGACTAAAATCCTCCCTGAGATGTAACAAAATTGTCTTTAAATGCATTTTTATTAGTTGACACACAGTCCACAAACTATTTTTTGTTACTTTGGTCATTTTCACAGAAAATATTAAACATAAAAATCTAAATAACACAGTTCCAGCCTTTACTTTCAAGAGTCTTTTTCATTGTTTACCTAAAACTGTGATAGTCATCGTACATCTGTTAATATAGTATTTATGTCTGGTACTCTATTGATCTTCTGTCATTAACATTGATCATTTTTTATCTGCAGCTTTAAAGCCAACTACCTTACACACTGAGAGTCTAGTGGGGTCCATGTTGCCTACATGTTTTAGTCAGAAGCCTGCTCATTGTAATTTGTGTAAACTTCACAGATTGAATGCTATTTGTCTTTGTGTGCCAACAAACATGCCTCCTGTGGGTGTTGTGGGCAGGGCAAACCCACGTAAACCCCATTTAGGGTCCTTTGTTGGCAAGCCAAACTGGTCCACCCCATACTTCGACCAAAGGATATCTTGTGGGACCATAGTTGTCCCTATCTGGGGTTCTTTTTGCTGTGGGCCCTATTAAGGGTCACGGTCACAAAATGTGTGGGGTGTGGGCCCTTAATTGGACACTCAGCCTATTCAGTATGTTGTGTTCCCCACTTGCCCACTTTCAGCCACGGTGGGCTTTGCACCTGATGTCCCATGTGTGTCCCAGCTCGGGCTTCAGTGGAACACATTTGCTGGGATTTGGCTAGATTATCACTTTCTGGAACACCAAGGAGATACTGTTTAAAGAATTATGGGTCTGAATTAAGAATTGAGCCCACATCTTTGATTTATCAACATTATTTTAATACCTAATCATCCAAACATAAATTTACTGTACTGTGTTTATCTTTATTACTGTACATCAACACTGTAAGGGGTAGCTTAAATGGTCACTAACTATGCAGTTCAAACATTCCCTGTAAAATCTGCAAGTCTTTGTTCCTGTTGTTAAAATTGTATTTTGAACCTACATTTTTTTCAGAGAGGTGCCGAGTTTCTTTGTCTAAAAGCCATTAATAAAAGAGGCTGATTTAATCATGTAAATACTTTGTTTCACCTCCCTTTCAGAAAGGCTTGCACCCTAAAAGCTATTATTTGCACACCAACACATGTCTCCCAGGTTCTGTTCATTAAACATGCAATATAAGGTATAATAGTTTAGTTGTGTTTTTTGGCAGCTGTAGTCTGTAATTATTATTTATTTGGGAATATGTGTATGCTAAAAGGATAAACTCAAAATGACTTTGCTATTGCAGTTATCTTTACTGTTAGCATGTTAGCTATTAGTGTATATCACTATTAGCACAGTTGCTAGCATGGATAAGTCTGTGAAATGAGCTTAAGCTGAAAATCCTACAGTTACATTCTGACTGGGCAAGTAGGCTAACATTTATCTAAATAGAGAAAAGTAACCACAAACACCTCTTTTACTTTGGTATTTACAGTTTTTTCGTGGGTCACATGATT
Organism: Melanotaenia trifasciata; assembly: GCA_037177355.1. Classification (NCBI taxonomy): domain Eukaryota; kingdom Metazoa; phylum Chordata; class Actinopteri; order Atheriniformes; family Melanotaeniidae; genus Melanotaenia; species Melanotaenia trifasciata. Next base: position 8,917,983 of record JBAFTB010000023.1, read on the forward strand.
CATAAATCGAGTTTAAGACTATCACAAAACGGGTTGCTAGTAGTAATCTAAATGTTAAATTGCTAGCAAGAATCAATTGAAAGAAAGTACAATACAAGACATTGTCCCTTTCTGTTTTTGTTAAAGTACAAAATGTTTTCCTTTTGTTGAGAATCAAAGCTTTTATTTTCATTACACATAATAGTGCAAGGAAAATACTGGGCTCTCAGTTTACATAAACACACGAGGACAATGGTACAGACACATACTGAAATCAAGTTTAGTTCAGGTCACTTTATTTGCCATTTGCAGTATGAAAAAAACACATTGGAAAACATTTGCAAAGAGCTCAAAGTGCATTGTCAACATTTAAACAGACAAAACACAAGCCTAAAAAATACAACACATGGACACATCCTAAAACGCATATACTAAACCATAAAATCACTGTATAAATAAATAGCAGTAAAAGAGGTAACTAAACAGTGAGGTGCATGTCTGAGGTATTTCAAAGTGCATTGTTCAAAATCATGACAGTTTGTGTAAAAAAAAAAAAAACTTTTAATATGACGAGATGTAGTGCATTTAATCGCAATATCGTTAGACTGAGAGCAGGGGGTCAAACATCTCTGTCGCAGGATGGCCAGAGGGATCATTGATGATCTGTAAAGCTCTTGTTAAAAGTCTAGATTTGTAAATGTCCTTTAGGACTGGTAAGTCACAGCTTATTGTCCTGTGAACAGAGTGAACCACTCTGTTTAAAGTTTTCTTTTCACAGTGAGATTACTAAACCACACAGTGACAGAGCTGGTAAAAAGACTTTCGATACCACACCGATAACAGTGGTATCATCTGCATACTTGACAATCAGATTGTTAGGATGAGTAGCAGCACAGTCACATGTGTACAAACTGAAAAGCAAAGGACTTAAAATACAACCTTGTGGGGAGCTCACACAAAGTTCATCAGAGACACAACCATTAATTTTGACCTTCTGTGGTCTGCAAGTTAAAGGTTAAAATCCATTTGCAAATGCCATCACCAAGTCCAAGAGTTTTCAATTAGTGAATGAGCTTGACAGGAGTTTATTAAAATAGGCCTAAGTAAATCAATAAAATAAGTACAAAGCTATATAAGTGCTTGTACAACTGCAGTCTGTACTAATAAAGTGCGAGAGGTCACAAGTTGGTTATTGTTTGTTTGTTAGACTGATAGGAGATGGAGAAAACTGAATTTTAAGGACTGAACATTTTCCATGCCCACACCGTTGATGCAGAGAGGATGTGGTGCATCACACTTCTTCATCTCCTTTTTTTGGTGGTGTTGAGGATCAGATTATTTACCACATACCACTTTGACAGTCTCTCAGTCTCATCCCCTCCAGAGATGAGCCCGATAATGGTTGTGTCATCGCCAAATTTAATGATGTGACTGACTGAGAGGGCAGGAGAGCATAGGTAAAGGGAATAGAAGAGAGGATTCAACACACAACCCTGGGAAGCAGGTGTTCTGTTGAAATGCACCACCTTGTTAAAATAGCATTCTACAGGCCTAGGTGTTACCCTGTCAGAACAAAATACCACACACATTTGCATACAATTCTCTGTTAAGAAATCAAAAAGTACTTAGTGTAAAGACATTTATCTATATATAAGTGGATTAATTATCTTTACACAGACTGAAGGTCAATAGGGAAGAAATAACATCACGCTAACATCGAGCTGGCTGCGCTGATGGGGGGGCTGCTGGCCCTAGGAGGTGCCCAGTCTGCTGCTTCTGGGTGGGGTGTGGTGGGGGTGGCTGGGGGTGTTAGTGGGGGTTGGGGCTAGTTATCCTCTGGTCCACTGAAGGTTCCCCCCTATAGGGCATGGTGGGAGGGTTAAGTGTGATGTGGGTGTGTGAGAGCGAGTGTTCGTAGGTAGGTACAGTGCAGTGTGAGTGAGGGGTTACAGGGTGGTCTTCATTCTGTCACAGTCACTGAGTTGTCCAGTGGGTTTATACACTGAGAGCTACTTTTTTTTTTTTTTTTTACCTGTTTCTGGTACTTTGGTTGTCATGATCAATTGCTCTTTGCTTTTATTTATTTATTTGATATTTTGGTGATTTATTTATTTTAGGAGGTCCTGATCATTGTCAGCTTTGCTTTCTTGTAAAAGCTGGAGGAAATTCTCTGTTATGTTTCTGTACAGGTTTAGCTGTTGGTTGTCTGGTGTAGATTTGGATTGAAGGGTCGTTGCCTTCTATCCGTTGTATCTTTGTCTCCTCTTTCTTTTATCTACATTCCTTCTTACATCTGTTCACTATTCTCTTTTTTTCTGTCCCCTCCTGTCAAGTCTAGCAAGATCATTTAAATTCCATAATTCAAAATAAATAAATAAAATAAAAAATAAAAAAAGGAAAGAAAAATAATAATAAAAATAAAAAATCTGATCATCAAAAGGATGGACCAGATCACCCCTAAACCAGACAGTAAGCGCCATCACCCCTACAGATGCTTTGCCTTTGCCAAGAGTCGAAGAGTCCCTATGTTGTTGGAGGCCAAGTACTTCTCCACCTGGGACTTGGCAAGTGAATATTGGCTGGAGCCCATTTACCCAAAAGATCGTCACAAGACTGCATTCACCACCCCTATGGGCTTGTATGAGTTCAACCAGATGACATTTGGAGTATGCAACAACCCAGCCATTTTCCAGCCGCTGACGGAGGCCCGCCTAGGGTAAACTTTAAGCCCCTTCTGATTCACATGAGGCAGAGAAGTTATGTCCTGTTTACTAATCTTCAAACTCCTCTGAAGATGTTTTCACTGCGAATGATCGCCTCTGCACGCAGGAGTCATTTGCTGTGCTGTTGCCTGAGTAGACATGTTGGTGGTACAAGATGTTGAATATACAGTTTTTTCGGTTCGTTCCACTCCGGTTGTCGTTGTCCTTAATTTTTTTGTAGTCTTGTGTGAGTTTTCTACGTGCGCTGCTTCGCATTATCCCATATTTTTATATTCCGCTGCAAACCTTTAAAAGTTCTCTGAATATCCTCTGTGGCATAGACAGTCGGAAGCTAATTTAGACCTCCTTGTCGGTCCATGTATCGCATTCTCTTTTTGTTGTTGTCCGCAGCTGCAACCGTGGTTTTTTCAATATGGCGGGGACACAAGATGCGGAAATCTGGCACTACCAATCACGTCATGAAGGTTCCTATAAAACCTCGAAAAGACCCTGCCTCAGATTAGGAGCTACAATGGTTATAGCCCTCAGTTCCTATATGTCTGAATGCGCGAAAAAACGGCCTGGTTCCCGAAAAGGTTATAGGAACTGCGAAAGGTTCCTACAGACGGAAAGGGGCTATGGATGACATCAATGTTTTGCCCCTGACCGCTCCACCCACCTCAAGCATTTGGAGCAGGTGTTTTCCTATTAGGCCCAAAAAATATTACCTGCTCCAACCCTCTGTCCTGTACCTGGGTCATGTGGTGTTGGAGATGGGCATCACCCCTGTGGCAGCTGAAGGTGGAAGCTGTGACAGCACGGCCTTAATCAAAAGTCACTGACAGAACTAAGCTAACTAACTAAGCTTTCCTGGGGCTGATAGGCTACAACCATGACTTTCTACTTTACTTTGCGATGGTAGCCGCCCCACTGCATGCATTGTTGGTCGGGTGCCCCCAGAGACAAACACAGAGCCAGCATCCCGCTGACCAAATGGACCACAGAGTGGGAAATGCCATTTTAGGGCCTGAAACAAGCCCTGGTTAAAACTCCTTTACTTGCTTTTGCGTACTTTTCAGTGCCTTTCATTTTGTACACAGGTACTTCAAGCATGTACCTGCTCTTAATGAAAGGCAGCCCCTTAGATGGTATCCTACTAGTCAAATCATTCAGCACTACCTCCATCCATTAGACCCACTTCAGTTTGCCTACAGGCCCAATAGGCCAACTGAAGATGCCATCGCCTTCACCCTCCACACTGCCCTTTCCCATCTGGACCAGATGGACACATATGTGAGAATG
>JBAFTB010000023.1:8957828-8973350 GCA_037177355.1 Melanotaenia trifasciata
ATACATACATATATATATATGTCAACTCCAAATTTCCTACTTTTAAGTCACCAAAAATGCACCATCATGATACCTTCCAGACCATTCCACACTGATGCATTTGTCTCACAATTTCTGATTTATAAATAATTTTTTCAATTTCAAAGTTAGTTCCTTTTCTCCTTCATTGTCTCATTTCCTACGGCATCACTGTAGTAGTTTTTATGATTTAAATGATACAATAAGTCATACCTGTTATAATTTTCCTGTGGGGATTAATGAAGTATTTTTTCATTAGTTTAATTTATTCATTGTAAGATGTCTTTGAATGGCCACATTTTGTTTTTATTAAAACATCTACTTATTGGGAGAATTAGATTTCAGCTGGGACCAGTGCTCCTCTGGCTCCATCCCTTAGTCTGCCATTAACCTGAAGATGGAAACTAATAAAATGTCTAAGGACCACCAGCACCATTACCTTCGAACCTGATAGGGTCACCATTGATCTGAGCACATCCTACCATCGGAGCAAGTGGCAGCATCTGTAGAAACATGGCTTTTAAAACAGTTGCACTTCTTTATGGAAGATTGTTATTTTTACACTAAATGTTAAAAAGATATAAAAGCTACTTGTTGAATTCTTTGAAACTGACTGCTTTCTTCTCTTGTGATTAGATTTTAGTGGTTCTTCACCACCCAATAACACTTTTTATTGTTCCTGATCTGGTTCATTTAATATGCCAGATGAGAGTGCACGATAAATAAAATGTTTTTTGACCAACCAATCCTCTGCTGGCAAGACGTTTTTATCTGTACCAGAAGACGCTGATGACTATGCAGATTTCATTTAGTTTAAAATGTCTTCCTGACTTTGCTTCAGTCTGCATTTAATTTTCAAACAGGTTGCCTGTCTGTCAGAGACAGTCCTGATCCGCTTGACTTTACTCTGACTTCTCGGTCGGAGTTCAGCCTAAATCTGCTGTGACCCAGAAATGACAAGGAGTTATCATCCAGATCTCGGGGTGTTTAAAGCTTCGGTTAAAAGGTCTTTATGCAGCACATAGAGTATGTATGATGATAAAAGCACGACACAGGACTCAAAGGATGCTTTTATCCAAAGTACTTATCAGCTGACTCAGATAGTGGACATTTGCGTGACTTCAGGTTTTAGCCTTTTGAAGTGATTGACCTCTGATGTACAAACGTGTAAAGCATCAGCTGAGGTATGAATTTATTTATCAACTTAATTAACTATATTTTCAGTTGGTAAAGTTACAACTTCCATCTGATAATAAAGGAGTAGTTGTATGAAATTGAATTTAGATGCAAAATAGCCTACTGGGAAAGAGAAACATCTGGCATTTATTCCCTCTAATCCTCTGCATACTCAATCTGGGGGCAACAAGAGGCACTGTTACAAATCTTGCAGAGTTAAATCAAATCAAATTCTGGAAATATGCTGTGTCTGTTTGTGCAGGAATGTAGGTTTGAGTCAGGAAGTGAGAGAGGACGAAGAAGTGAGAGAAGAAGATGGTGGCAGGAAGGGTGGGGAAAAGGGAGGAAACCCAGAGCTGCAAACTGTCCTTGATTTGTTTAAGCCCAGGATTTTTGGATTACCTCGGGCAATTAATCTTGTTACATTGCAGAGCAGCGAGGGCGCCGAGTGTGGGAGGGGGGTGCTTAAATGCCACTGTTTGCATGTGAATGTTAGCTGGACAGCTGGACCTCTTTATAGGGCGCAAACATCCTGAAGCTAAAGGCATGACAATCAAATACTGATGTATGAGAACCAATTTATTCCATTTTTCCTACTGGGACAAAAATAAAAGGTAAATCAAGTTTTCTATTCACTTTATTAACACACTGTTAAACCTGGTTTAGACAGGAATTAGCCATGTTGATTATTTGTTTTTGTTATGGCTGTGTGTACATAAGAAGATATAAAACGTATTTAATTTATATCCTTACAAAATGATCCCATTAGATTATCAAACTTTTTTAATATCAATACTTAATGTCATACTGTTGTACAGTGAGCATTATTATCTATACTGCAAAATTCAAAAAGTAAAACTCATGAACAAAAAAAAACTTGAAATAAATGTTTTTAAAATTTTAATAAAAAATATAAATGAATAAATCTAATAAAAATAAAATGAACTTAAAACTTGATTCCAGAGTATTGAAATGCCCATCGCTACTCCCAGATGCCAAATTTTTATAAATAATCAAATACAAGAAATCGTAAAACATATTTATAGATAATAAGAAATAATCCAAAACATACAGATATCAACAATGAATGATACCTGGGAAGTAATGATTCAGCTGTAATTATTGGACCAGATGAATCTACATGCACGTCTAAAATGCAATATTTGAATAACACTGCACAACATTTTCCTGTGCATGATCGTATTTCTCTCGGAGTACATACAAACGTAGTGGCATAACTATTTGTTATTTTCTAAAACTCTGGTCTTTTTTAAACATGGCAGTACCCATAGTCTAGTGTTATTTGTTATATGTGGGAGCTAACAAGCCTGTAAATAGATTACATGTAAATATTATACTTTTTTGTTCTCTAGCTTCCCACTGCTGCTCGGCATCAAGTTTTCTTTTGTCTTCTGCTCATGTTATAAAAGTGTTGCTCCTGTTGTTTTAACAGAAGATGTTGAAAAGAGATGCAACACCGTTTTATGCGCATGTGCAGATGTAAAACGACTAAATAAATCAGATATATGGCTCTACAGATACAACAACATTGGAAGATTAGGCAGAAATCTAGATTTATTAATCCAGTTTCTCATAAGCAGTTAATTGCCATTACTGGGTAACGGATATCAGATTATGCTGTCTGTGCTGTGAATAATGTGATAACTCCAGAAATCTGATCGTTATCAGATTTCTTGTGTACATGTAAACAGGCTCATTGTCAATATTCTGATTAAAGTTCTGAACTTTAACATCTTAGAGAAAGACAAATTTAAGAGTATATAATATTGCTTATGGAAGTCAGTCTATAACCATGTATAAAAACATACCTTTATCTGACCTGCTATCTTAAAGTGCAAAAGCAGCAGACATCAGCTGAGGAGGCATATCATGGAAAGAAATACCAAAGGGATGAAATGATGACCAGAAAGATGATGATAACAAACAGGAAAAGCTAAATTCCTATTCACTCACCTACCATTTTCTAAACTCATTTTCTCCTGTTTAGAGAGAGAGAGAGAAAAAAACATGCATTACATTAATCTCTACAATTGCTTCAGAATTGGCTATTTGCCTATACAATCTTTGTAATATAAAAATGTAAAATAATGAAACAAACACACTGGAATTTATTGGGGTTAAAGCATAAATGTGCACATTGGGTAAATACTTGAATTTCCACAAAAATCTTCAAAGCTCTTTGAAGCCCTGTATTTAAAAAATACTCTTCTCCTCTAGCTAGTGTTAGCTGCAAAGCTAGCCTAGCAATGGCAATTTGAATTAAATTGATTGTTGTATTTGTATAATGACAAAAACCATCACAAGGCCCCATTAAAGACACAATCCAATCCAATTATTATTCAATAAATTTCACTGTAATCAAATTATTAGCCAATAATAAGAAGAAAAACATCCATTATATGATCCACACTAGTTAAATTTATAATATCTGTGTTTATATACAGCCAATTCATAAAGAAATCATTGCCTGGCTATGAAAACCAATGGACTGCATTAAATCCTGTTTTTGATTCTCCATCCCGAGCATGCATGGAGCAGTGGGAAAGAAAACAAATCCCTTTTAATTGGAAGGAAACACGTTCAGCAAGGGCAACCATCTGCCATAAGCAAGCTAATGCAAAGAGCTAACCTTGTGATTCAAGGTACAGACGTTGAATACGTGGGCCCTTCTTTAAAAAGCTGAATGTAGAACCACCTTTGAGTGCCTCAGTAATCTTTCTATGAGTTTACCCGAATCCTTCGAAAAGAAGCACCAGAGCACCAGAGGAATACTACTTTTTTTTATACCCAAGTAGCACCATGCATTTTGTTTTTTTTTTTCATTTACCAAAAGATTGTTGATAGGATAGAAAAATAACATGTGTTACAATTTCTAACTGTAAATTGTAAGGTGGAGACAGCCATAGATATTTTTCCCCTATGGGTGGCATTGTTATAGATTTAGCAAAACAAGAGGGAAACGGCTATGCAGCAAACAACATCTACAAATTAGGTCAACCTATTCACAGTTTCTGCTGAAACTTGAAATGGAGGACTGATGACTGTTCAGCTGGGGAGGGAGAGGATTAAGAAGATTAGAGCCAGGTGAAAGATGTAATTAAAGGATGTTTTGCAGAAGCACCTGAAAGAAAGAAAGAAAGAAAGAAAGAAAGAAACAGGATGGTGTTAATGTGTTTTAAGTTTAAAGGCTGCGGCCGTGTCTGTGGACAGTTATAATAATATAAGATATAATAATGAGAATGAGTGAGTGAACTACAGAAGACCTAATTGCAGTTTTATCCTGGTGCATCAAATCTAATCTTTCTAGAAGAGGAAACAGTTGTATGTTGCTGACCATTCATCTTCTGGTGTTCTTTGATTTTTCAGAGCAACGATGCGACTGGTCGATGTTGCAGGGACGCGGTTCCGAAGGGCGGCGGAGGAGGAGGAGAGGGAGCCCCGACCGCCCCCACCCGCCACACACCACTCCAGTCACCAGTTTGCAAGCATGAAAAACAAGTTCTTCAATGAGCTCACACACCTGCCAAGTGAGCACCAAGTAACATAGAAAATATTTTGTTTCAATCAGTGTGTTTAAAAGGGAAATCCCAACTTTCTAGTCTTAGTGGACATTATGTAATGTAAGCTGTAATATAAAACTATGTTATGTGGAGCAACTTTATTAACAGAAAGACAGTTAGCCAAATTATTTATTATTAAGGGAAAGAATATAAACTAGGGTAAAAAAGAAGAAAGTGTCACTCTGACCTGTTATGTTTCACACCATGCCATCATCTAACCATCCTGTCTTTTAATTTTACTTCATTTACCATTTCATTTTTCCATCCTTTTATGTCATCCTCATGTGACCACTGCTCTTCTCTTCAAGATCATAAACTCAAGAGTAAGTCCATTTTCATACAACTAATTTTCCACCCTTCAAAAACAGAAATGACGTTTTTCTTCTGCTGTGGGAGAGAGCTTTGAAACTGCAGGAGAAATGAATGTGATATGTGAATGCACTTGTTATAAACTTTAACACTCTTTTTTATGCTCCTTTGACAAATTCAAGGAAGCAGTACACACTGTATACATACATGGGTTTTAAGTCAACCCTTAAAGAAAAAAGAACCAAAACGCTGTGTTCTACATATAACCCCATGAGGTTTTAGGCATGTGTAACAAATGTGAAAAACATTTTTTGTACATTGGAAGCATGGTTTTGGAACATTTTTATGGTAACATAGATCCCATGCCCATGTAAAAGCCCATGTCCCACCCATAATCCCCTGAGAAATACATGTAAATTCCAATGTGAAACACATATTCTCATGTGAAATCATGTTTTACATGTGAAACGAACATGAAACGTGACCAAACATGAGTTCCACGTGTATTCCCATAGTTTTCACATGTGATTATAAAGATTTAATTAGGAAATTTACATGCATTCACATTTTATTACCATGAAAATGTTCCAAATCCACATGTTCCACATGTGCAAAACCACATATCACTTGTGAAGCGTGTTTTTCTGTAAAGGATTTGAGCTGATAACGCCAGCAGCTCTTTGACACTGTATTTAGAGATAGTGGTGTTTAGAGCTAACTCAGTCGGCTAAGAAACGATAGTTAGCACTTCAAATAAGCTTCCATTTGAGAATTACTTTTTAATTTAAACATATAGAAAGGCCAAAGTTAATATAATTACTTTGAGGGAATCCAATGGAAACAGAAAAATATACCAAACTTCACTTGACGTTTGTAATTGGTCTTACACATATAGATTAAAGATTCAAGATCTTTACTGTCATTATTGAAATATAATGAAATTTTGAAAAGTTTCTTGGCTTAAGCGTAGATAAATAAGTAAATTACAAATATCTAAAATATGTCAGAAATACGTAAGAAAGAAAAAAGAACACCTCTCTGTATTCACAGAAAATGTATCAGGATCAGCTAAGTCATCAGGTAAAGCAGCACTAGCCGACCTTTCTTATTCCTTTCACACCTCTTCACAGTGCCCATGTGGGCCGTGGGAGCCATCGTGGTAGTGGTCCTTGCTCTTGTAGGCTGCCTGGGATTCTGCATCTACAAGAAGTGTTTCAATAAGGGCTCGAAGCCCAAGAAGGTCCGTGAGAGGAAAGGTGGACGGGGCCGCAGGAAGAAGGACAAAGAAGGAGAGGATGGAGAAGAGAAGAAGGTGAGAAATAATATAAGCTGCTTTATAAATCTGACATGCTTGGACAGTATTATGCAGCTGTATCTGAGCCTGTGTTGTACGTTTGTGCAGTAGTTATGTTGATGAAAATAATCAGTAGAGCTCCAAGTTAGAGATTCGTTCTATGAGTAATGGGTTTTATTTACAATGAAGACGTCATGAGTACAAATACTTTCCTGCTTAGCTTGTATAAAAAAAAAAAAATAAAACAATCCTGTTGCATTATTCTGTTTCAGCTAAGCTAAGCTGTAGCTGTCAGGGAGATGGTTTCACATTTGACTCTAGAATCATCCACTCAGTGACTACAAAGTGTCCAGAGCCTGTGGTCCAAAACAAACCCATAAAACCTTCGCACCAGCATATTTGCTTGTGCATATAGTTTACAGTATTGACAGAGAACATAATCATCATCACATCTGACTTTGTTATGTTCAACATATTAACACTTGGCCTGCTTAATAAAATTAAGAAAAATTTAACTTCTGTTCCTCCTTGGTTCTGGCAATCACGACAACACTATTTCTAGTATTGAATATGATGTCATATTGTACACCATAACTTGCACAGACTCTAAACAACTGCTGGCACTATCAGTAGAAAGAATGACCAAATCATCTGCACACCTTAGATCCAGTTTATTTGGTGTCATAGAAAGATTATCCATGTACATATTAAAAAGAACTGGTGAAAGTATACACATAGTTAAATCCTATTAGTTATAAAAAAAATCACCATTGTGTTTGCATAAATAGTTTAGTTAAGCCTAACAATTACAGCGAAATAAATAAGCCTGATATTGTTCAAAAGGGCTGTTAGCCTGACATTTATTATTAACTTGTGCTAAGGCAACAACTTCTGGCTGTTTTATCATACAATATACTAAACGGGGCGATGACAAAACTCATGCTTTTTGCAAGAAAACAATGATGGTATAATATGAGTACTATTTTAAATTTTGTGCTTTTTCTCGAGTGTGTTAAAACATAACATTAAGGTGAGTGAGAGGACATCAGATGTTACCTTCACCCTCTGTGAGTCAGCAAGTGGAGGTAGCTGCAACAAGGGCTTTGCTGTGCTTTGCATCAGATTGTAGTCACTGCTTAACTGTCCACAGCTGTTTGGCTTTCATCCAGGTTAAGACTGAAATCAATGTTTAAACTGTGCACAGTAGCTATAATGCACCAGGGCAAATCAAACAAAGAAGATAATGAAAGAGTCAGAGCTGCTGTCCACTTGTTATTATGCAGCTCGGAGACGCAGCTACAAGCATTGATGGGGAATAAATGTATGAGAATAAAAACATAACTCATAAAAAAAAAACCTATAGAAGACAGAAAATTGCCTCTATTTATATTTTCTATTGAATATTTTCTGGACTTTCTTTTGTGTCAAGATGCCTGTTGAAGATTTTGCACAAACACTGGAGAATAAATTTAAACTATGCGAGGTTAGAAATATCACCATTAACCACCAATGACTCTTTTTCTTCCAGGAAGAAGAAAAGGAGGAGGAGAAGGAATTTTTTGGAAAACTGGAGTACTCACTGGATTATAACTTTACTGATAATCAGGTACACTATGATTTTTATTTATTGATTTATTTTATTTTCTCAAATTCATACCTTTGTTTGATCAGGTAAGTTAACTGAGAAATCATTTTTATTGACAACAAAGACATGGCCAAGAGGCAGGAGCAAATTATAGTCTCATAAATTAATTAAAAACAAATAAAAATTCTGGAAATACCTGCACATCAGGAACTGTGTCATGTCACTCAAACAGCCTCATTCTGGATTACTTCGCAAGGCCACCTCATCACCATCGCACTTCCACTTTTTACAGAACAATCAGCTACGCCCTCAGCAGTGACTGTAAAAATTTAAAGGTTTTGTGGGAAAAGGACATTGGGTACGTGTTCAGCGATGAGGAATGGATGAAAATTGTTTCACAGACTGGAAAATACATAAGGGAATGTAAAGGTAAATTTACACAGTACAAAATTATGCAGAGATCTTACTGGACACCAGTGAGACTGAATAGAACGGGTCTTAAAAGTGACTATGTGCTGGAAATGTCAAAAGGATACAGGTACGCTGATACATTGTCTGTGGGAATGTCCAGTTATAAGACCCCTGTGGTTGATTATTGTACGAATTCTGAGTGATTGGTTGGGTGAAACAGTGCCACTCTGTCCAAGACTCTGTTTGCTTGGTGATAGAGGACGATGTCTCATGAATCAAAAGGAAGTTTTCCGTTATTATAGTGGGATCTCTGTAGCCGCCAGGGTTATTCTTAAGCACTGGAAAACTCCAAAAACCCCACAAGTTAGGGAATGGGTCAACCTGATGGTTAAAATGGCCTCATACGAGTGTCTGCTCTACAAACTAAATAGCAGGGACAACACTATTGCACCAGTCTGGGGACCATTTTGGTCTTACATTACTATAACAGCCACCCAACAGGACAACTCCTGAAGGCTCCCTTACTGATGACTGTCTCATGTTTTTGTATCTGGTAGCTATTGTCACACCCCATGTGTATTTATTTATTTACTTATGTTTTATATATTTGTGTTATACTTTATACGCAGTAGCCCCTCATATGTCAACGTCAATTTATGTCAACCTCTCCAATGTTAAAAGATGTTTAACAGAATGTTTTGTTACTCTGTCATGTCAGAAATGTTAATAAAAACTTGAATTATAAAAAAAAAACTAATAAAAATAATTGAAATCATAGTCACACTCACACAACAACAACAAAATAACCCCATCACAAGTTAAAAGCAGGTTCACTGATCAGAAACTATTGTTTTCAATAAATTATTGAAAGTAAATGGTTGGATCGAGGTGCAAAGTTTAAGTGTGTTGGGTAACAGATTCCAGTTGTTAGAATCATCTGAAAGACCCATATTTTTGAACCTGCTTAGTCAGATGTTGTGATTAACAGAGTAGAAGACTTAAGCCAGATTAAACAACAATGCTTTCACCCCTATGCTTCACTGGTAATTAACTGTTGAGCTCAACAACGAGAGGGTTTTGATTTAAATGACATTAGATTACAAGGGAATGTGTCAAGACGTCATGGTTAACTCATCTCTTGCTGTCTCCTTCACTCTCCAGCTCATTGTGGGCATCCTCCAAGCTCAGGACCTTCCAGCTATGGACATCGGTGGGACCTCTGACCCCTATGTCAAAGTGTACATGTTGCCAGATAAGAAAAAGAAGTTTGAGACAAAAATCCAGCGCAAGAACCTCTGCCCTGTCTTCAATGAGACTTTTACCTTTAAGGTCTGTACGTGAAAAGGTTTTGATAATTTTACAAGAGACATTTTTTTATTATCATCAGATTGTGACCTTTTTTTTTTTTTTTTTTAAAGAGTTTAAAGCACATTATAGTAAAACTTTAAGTATTTATTGTACTACCCTTTCCAGATACCATATAGTGAGCTTGGTGGTCAGACACTGGTGCTGCAAGTTTTTGACTTCGACCGTTTTGGTAAACATGATGTCATCGGCGAAATTAAGATCCCCATGAACTCTATAGACCTTGGTCAACCAATACATGAATGGAAGGATCTGGTTGGAGGAGAAAAAGAAGAGGTACACTTTTTTCCCATTGCAAACATATAATTGTAACTTAAATCAGTAGCATAACATAACATGTATTTTCTGTTCCTGCCAGCAAGAGAAGCTGGGTGATATCTGTATTTCGCTGCGTTACGTCCCAACAGCTGGCAAACTAACTGTTAACATCATGGAAGCCAAGAATCTGAAAAAGATGGACGTCGGAGGACTGTCAGGTGAATACTTAGAGAGGTGAATGTCAACAACAGCCAGTTCTGTTGTCTCATATGATGTCTTTCTGTTCCAGATCCTTTTGTGAAGGTGGTGTTGCAACACAATGGAAAGCGACTCAAGAAGAAGAAGACATCAGTCAAACAAAACACGTTGAATCCTTATTTCAACGAGAGCTTTAGCTTTGAGATTCCCTTCTCTCAGATTCAGGTTTGTATATTTTGAAGTTGGATTTATTGGTTGTGCTAGCACTTACAAAATTACTGTCACACAGTTACCGACACTCTGTTTGTGGTTATAATTGATTACCAAAGTAAAATTTGTTATTATTTGTTGTTTGAAATTAGTTTTCAGCTGTAGTCATGAAATTTGGCTCAGATGTTAATAATACATTTTGAACAAAACTAAAAGTTCTTCAACAGCCACCACAGTGCTTTGTGTTTAGTGCTAACAGCAAAAGCCTGCATGCTAACGTGCTAAGCTAATAAGGTGAAAACATTAAACATAACAATGATAGAAGCTTTAATGATAGCACAATGAGAACACTGTGTGATTGAAAAAAACAATTTCTTATCTCGATTTCCTTGGTAATGCTGACCAGCACTTTCTTGGTTAGCATACATATTTGGCTTAAAACAACACACCCCTCAGTAAATCTTTTACCAACTTATACAAAACCTTCAAATTCACCAACGTGTACAAGGAATACATTTGACTCGTTTCGTTCTCCTTACACAGAAAGTACAGGTGCTGATCACAGTGTATGACTACGACAAACTGGGCAGCAATGACCCCATTGGCAAGTGCTGGATCGGTTACGGTGCCTCTGGTGTTGGCCTGCGCCACTGGTCAGACATGCTGGCCAATCCCAGACGTCCAGTGGCCCAGTGGCACACGCTGTTGCCTGAGGAGGAGGTGGATGCTGCTCTCAAGGCCCCCATCCGCTAAATACACATCCACAGACATGCATAATTATGTTATGTGGTTTATTTCAGTATTAAACCAATCAACTTTAGGTTTTATTAAATTACATTTAACTTGAATAGAAACTTTCAACATGCGTTGTTATTTTCACACAGTTCTTTTTTCCTTTTGTAAGATTTCACTTTGTATGAAAACGTGCTTTCTATGTACTGAATGCATAATCTGCATAATGGGGACTTTGCAGATGCATCACACTTGTTTAAACATAGTGCAAATTAATATTCATTCACACATCCAGTGACTAATTAAATGACACAATAAATATGCAAAAGGGGTATTCTGTCATGCCACAAAGTTAAGGCATCAACATACTAAAATTTCAAACCATTTGAACTTTTTTCTTCTTTTTAAATTTGTTAGTATTTCATTTTCTTCTCCTGACTATTCAGTGTAAGCTGGATATTTGTTGTCATCTGTCACCAACAAGAGTTGTTGGCATGTTTCTTATCATTGTCTGATCAAAATGATTATGTGTCTGAAAGTATTTTTCATTAGGTTTTGTTTTTACCAGGTTAATATAGCAGGGGCCCTAAGAGAGGTTCATCTAAGAAAGAGCCTTGAGATGCACTTATCTGATCCTTCTAAAATCTAGGAAAACATGCTAATAGATGTTGTGAGTCAAAAACCCCAAAATTATACAGTTTGTGGAATGAATGTTAATAGAACAGATGAGATTAGATAAATTGTTAATTTAAAGGAATCCTTACACAAGTTTCAAAACTGGATCAGGTTTTGCCTCATGGTTTGTCTTATTAGCTTATAGCTTGTCCATTTGTACAGCCAAGACAGTAAGCTACGTAAATAGCTTACCAGTAAGTAGCTAGCTAGTGAGTACCTAGCTTACTAGCTAGTTACAAGGCTACAAAAATGGACCATACTAATTTTGTCCTTTTGAAGTGAAAGGAAGTAGAAACACATGTTGATACTTTCTGTTGGTCTTGAAATGGACAAAATTAGTATGGTTCATTTTTGTAGCCTTGTAAATAGCTACTAAGTGCCTAGCTTACTAGCTAGTTGCGAGGAAAAAAAAAAAAAAAAAAAAGGGCCACACTAATTTTGTCGTTTTGAGGTGAAAGAAAGTATAAACATGTGTTAATACTTTCTGTTGGGTTTGCTCTAAAGAATGTTGTTAAACTGCAATGTGTTCTTTAGCTCTTTTGACCTAATAGTTTTTACTTTGCCCTTATAACTTATCTTCTAAACTATCAATACTTGACTTTCCCAATCAAATTTGTAGTTGTTAGGTGAATGTTTGTGCTAATTACTAGTGATGTGTCTCGTTTGGATGGAAGGATACTGCTTGCGATGTGAGTGTTTAATGATGCATGTGTGTGTGTTTGTGTGTGTGTATTATTGTATGTTTCATAAAAATGTAAATCTGTATGTGGTTTCACTTTCTATTCATATGATGTGGTTGTAAATAAATAGCAGAATAAAAACATAAATAACAGATGGTTTGGTGGATGGATGGATTTACGTCTGTGTGCACACACTTTTTAATACCTTCACTTTATCCTTTCATTTGGACACAAGCTGAAAGCTTCTTACACAATCAGGTAGGTGTGTTACTAAAAGTTGAAAACGTCACAGAGCTTTTAAAATACTATATAAATTAATAACAGTACTCCAGAGAGGGATTATGCACGCTTATATAAAAAGTGGTAACGTTACCAGTCCTATACACGTTTAACTGTAATTTTGGAAGTGGAATTAATCACTGCCATTAGTAGGTGAAAATAATCCAGTTATGAATGCTTTATATATTTTTTTTTCTTGGCAAACAAAGCAAACAGAGCCATCTCTGAAAAGGTGAGTGTGCATGATTTATATGTGCATTTATGTGGCCTGACTTAGTATGGCCTGTGAAAGACAGGATTATCAGCCTGTCCTCTTTAGACCTTGTGTCATGCAGTGAGCCAAACATGTGAGGCAGGAATTAGTTTGGGGGAGGGGAAGAAAACATAATTACCACAAACAGGAGAATATAATGCAACAAAGGATGTTTAAATACTGTAATTAATATTTCCCTGACTTGTATTTTTGCATATGTTGGTCTTCCTGTATGAAAAAAATCACATCTTGAAAGAATGAATCTTAATTATCATTAAAAAAGGTCATTTATGGCTGCCTATTAACCTAAAGGAGAAATTAATATATAGTTTAATTATAGAAAAAAATCACTAAAATAAAATACGTATGTACAGTTTTATTGTTATTATTATTATTGCTTATTTTGGCCAATACAACACATACAAACTCAACTCAGATGTTTTCCGCTTCAGTAAGGCTGCAATGCCAGTATTTTACCACATGAGGGAGACATTTATTTTGATCTCAGCTTGATGAGCAAACTTGCAGAAAACAGTTTGTATGGTTTCAATGTGCTAGATGGTCAGTATTTTTTTGAGCAGCTTCATACTTAAAGATAAAAAGGAAGAGACAAATACCTTGAGACAAATGCTCATTTGTCCTCCTTCTGATATAATCTTTTTTAAACATTGCATAAGGTCTCTAATGAAAAAGTAGATGCACCTAAAAATAAATTTAATAAAGAATAAATAAAAATAAAGACTAGCCTGCATGCTAGTAGCCAGGTCAGCTTTGGAGGGCATCCCCTTAAAATGTTTTTGTGACAGATTATTGGATGAAATTGGTGTAAAATAAATATCAGACATTTTATTGGCTAACAGTGCTGAACGTAATCAAATTAGCTGTGTGGACGTAATTGATGTCAGGTCAGCCAGGTAGATCACATGAACCCACCCATTTCACCTGCAAAATGCAAAAATGCCTCAACAAAAGACTACATTTAAATCATGAATGGACAAAGGAATATGGATTCATCTCCCAAAGTAGGAAGGATGATTGTCATGCATGTTTTATGCTGTGTCATTGTGATGTGGACTTAAACGCAAAGGTAAAGGCGCCATCGATCGACATGTTAGCACAGAGAAGCACAAGAGCAACAATCAAAATCTGTGCACCACTTCACTTTTGTTCTTTTTTCAAGAAGCTACATCTCACCAGGATGACAATATATCTGCTGCAGAACTTTGTAAAGTTTAACACGCCATCCAGCATCGCCAATCATACAGTAGTTTAGACTGTGGAAGTTGTCTGGGGATCTACAAAGACTAAAGATAAAGGGGTAACCTGTGGAAAAACTAAAGCTAAAGCTATTTGTGAAAATGTCCCAGAGCATGTGTACTACATTAAAAAAAAAGCAAAACAAAAGAACTGCATTTTTCACTGGTGACTGATGCGTGGAACAAAGGTGTTTCCTTACAGCACTAAAGGCTAAATAATTAAACTTTTTTTCTGTAAAAATAATTTAAAATGTTCCCATTTGTTGCGAGGGATAAATGGAAGCTTTCCTATAAACAATCTGCCTCTCTACACTAACATGGTTTTTGTCACGTTTTTTCCCTTCAAAATAAGAGTTCCTAACTTCGGTGCACTGTGAAGCTCTTTTCTACTTCCTGTTTCCTTAACCAATCATATGCGGCTCCCCACAGTTGTCAAACAACCCAGTCGGCAAAGGGTATGGTATGCTTTTCTGACAATGTATGTCATGTCGGCAAAAGGTATGGAAGCTAGTGAAAGAAGGTAAGTTTAACCGTAAAGTTTGTCTTGATTTACAAAGACTTTAATCTAATTTATTTCTCGGCACTCATTAAATGAATTTGCGTGACTGTATGGATATATTAGTGGAGCAAATTGGTAGCCTATTAGTTTACAACAACAAATGTAATGATGTTTTGGCCAAGTGAATAGTGTGTTTGTCCTTATAAACTCATGAAATTACTATCAAATTAATTTATTAAGTGAGACTAAGGGAAAACAGCTGCTGTGTGGCATTTGTTGATTAATGTAGCTTTTGTTTACACTCTATTTTATGCTAACGTAAATTAGCGCTAGCATTGCAAAACATAGCAACTTACTGTGTGTGAATCATCTTCACTCGTCATCATGATGTTTGCTGGTGCTATGTTCTCCATCCTCCATAGACTGTATATAAAAGAGGAGTTCTCTCATGAACTGGCAATCTGCCTTAAAATCTCGAGGGGGAAGGGGAAGGGAGGAAGAACGTGCTCCATGTTTTTCTCTTTTGACTGCAGTCCTGGTTTGAAACACTAGGTGTCAATGCTACTTAGTATGCCTTTAAGATTAACGGCAAGTTAATATGGAGAATGAAGAGATCGTAGTGTTCATGCTCTGCTTGATGGAGATGTTACTGATGGACTATAAAATCAGGCGTCTCACGTCGAGGCTGGAAGGCTCCTGAAAGTCAGAAGATGAAGAATCCAGCGGCAGGAGATACGCCGCAG
>JBAFTB010000023.1:8984020-8994761 GCA_037177355.1 Melanotaenia trifasciata
AGCAATTAGGGGTTCGGTGTCTTGCCCAAGGACACCTCGACATGAACCCGACTTGGCCGAGGATCGAACCGGCAACCGGTTACGAGACGACCGCTCTACCTCGCTGAGCCATGCCGCCCCCTCAAGGGCCACAATCCTGCAGGTTTTTGATGTGTCCCTGACACACACAAAAATAAAACCACCTGACTCAAATTGATGAGTCATTGTGCAAAACGTAATAGGCTGTTGGATCTATTTAATTTGAGTCAGGTGTGTTGAAGCAGGAAACCTTGGAAAATCTGCAGGACAGCGGCCCTCGAGGACCGACTCTGGGCACTGATCTAATATATATCATCACAGAAGATTCAGAGAATTGGGAGGAATCTCTGTGCACATGGGACAAGGTTGAATTTGAAAACTGGATGCTGGTGATCTTGGGGACCTCAGGTAGCACCTAATTAAAAGAAGAGATGACTCTGCTAGTAATCACCCAATGGCTTTTACAGTTTGCTTTCCTGCAGGTGCTCCTGATGATTGTCTGCTCTTACAGAGGCCATAGAATGTTTAGATTTTTTACAGGTTTGGTAGCTCGTTGGCTGACTTTTTCTGCTTAGATTTGACTGTACAATTGTTGTGATTGTGTACTAGCTTATATACTGTTTCTTTGTCTGCATTTTTTCTGTTCACACTCCCTGTTCTTTAGTCCCCCACTGTCAGGTCCAACATTAATATGTACATTCAGCAATAAACATATGTGAAAATAAAGAATAATGCCTAACTGTCAGGGGGAGGCTTATGTCCATAAAGCTCCACTTTGCAAAGCAAATTTGTTAAGCACAATGCGGCAGGACTATAGAGCAACTAGAATCCTGCATCAGACCATTATGGGGCAACATTCCTCTCCTAACACTCCAGCAACTGGTCTCCTCACTTCCTAGACGTTTACAGACAGTCATTAAACGAAGAGGGGATGCTACAGTTAACTTCACCTTGGAACTACTTTTTACAGATGTGTTGCTGCCAATATATTTTCCATAAAATGTTAAAATGTCTCAGTTTTGACATCTGATGTGTTGTTAGTGTTCTACAGGAAATAAAATATGATGAGATTTGTAAATAATTTCCTTCTGTTTTTATTTACATACATATTTAAACAAAGTGCCAACTTTTTGGGAAAAAAAGTTTTAACATTTAACTCATTTTATTCTGTTTTTGTGTTAAAAGCTGATTCTGGTTAAATTTATAGGACCAAATTTAATGTGTTAGATAATTATACTGAGGAATGTGGTATTGAGCTTGAGGAAAGAAATAACAGGTTTTTCCATGTTAGGGGAACCACACTTCCACCATTTCTCACCTTCCTCCTGGGCATCTTGATCTGATGAACCAGCCACATAAAAACATAGTGAATGATGCAAGGATGGTAACAAAATTGTACATGAAATGACACAGATATCATTAATTAAATGTGAACATGAGGACAGTATGAAATGAGATAGGTAATGAGGAAGTGAAATAAATGAGACATGAGAGTGCAGAAAGCAGGAGGTCAGACAGATTAAGAGATACAGATGTGGAGATGGACATTGCAGGGAATGAAAGCAAAAAAGAAAAATGGGTAAAAACATACATGAAGGAGAGAAGATGGTGCAGCAAGACCACAAGAAGTACCAAGTTAAGATCTGATTCAACAGAAGCCCAAAGTTCAAAGAAATAGCTCAACATTGACAATTTAGAACATACAACAATTGGCTTTATTTAGCAGAAGTTAGCAATAACACTCTTACATTGAACTGCTCACATAAAGGTAAACTCCCAAGTTAAAACAGCTTTAGATATGCTGGAAGCTAGCTAGCTTTTTCCAGTGTTCGCTAAGCTAACAGGATGCTAGCTAAAGCTTTTACTGGAGGAACATGAATACGTGCTTTTAATTATGTGTGCTTGTCTCTGTCATGGCTGCCTTGTGTGGGTTTAATTGAAGCGTCATTTGAGTTTCCCATTCCGAGCCTCTTATGAAACATTGCAGATATTTTTTTTTTACATTGTGGCCACAAGCTGTTATTTGCATTTGTGCAATTTGATTGGTTTGTTGCATTCAAGATAATATTTTTCGTCATATTATCTTATGAATGAAATTTGTTAAGTTGTGTGCAAATGTTAATATACTCTGCACCAATCAGTAATGATACTTTAAGGGCTTCATGTTCTTAACTATTATGTAAAATACATTTTATGTCCCAAAATGTTGGAGTATTGCTTTAAAACTATCATTTCCCCTCATGCAAATAGTGGCACACCATTCATGAACTATATTATGTACCACTGATGGTGACTGTGGGGAAATGTAATCTTATGAAACATTCAGTGAACTTTCAATTTTACATATTGCACAATGGAATATTTTTCCTGTACAATTACATTAAAGCTGTAGTGTAAACATTGTTTGAGGTATAAATAATCACATAGACTGAATTAAACCTTAATAAGTCAGACTAAAGATCTATAGTCCAAGCATCTAACAAGCATGACTAAGCTTTGCTGTAACCAGTGGACAGCAGTCCCACATGAATATGTAAACTGTATAAGGCATCTGAGTAGTCATTTTAACCACATTTAAAACTAACTGTCAGCCAAAACATGGCAGCAATCTGGCACTGTCCTTTAGCATCTAGTTCAGGGGCACAAAGGCAGAGGTAGAACATATATTGAAAAAAACAAAACAAAACAAAAACAATGTAGAACATTTAATGGTACAACATATTTCAAAACAGAAGCTGATTACAATATCATAAACTTTATTTGGATATAATCAATCTTTGTTCAGTCATCATTTGTGTAATCTTAGTAGCAGAGTTTTGTTATCTGGCTCTACTTTGGATATAAATAAAGTCATATTTTACTCTGTGACAATATTTATTAATATTCATTTCTGAAAATAATGAGCTAATGTGGGTTTGCAACCTTCCTGGGTGCACCATGTTCAGGTGAAGAAACAGGACACGTATGCAAACACAAATATGTGCTTATCTCAGACAAGAGTTATTTTCCTGGATGTTTTATAGAGTTACAGATGGGATGTAGAAGTTGTCAGTCATATCATACCTTTGTGCAGTCTGACAAAGGAACTGTCTACTGAAAATCTTCTGATTTCATAGTTAATGTTTTTAATCTCCCCTCCCTTTCTTGCTTTAACTTCCTTGAAATGTAGTTTTGCATTGTTAAACACTGATTTAACTAATAACTCACCAGCTGATCTTTGGGACATCTACGTTTACCTGTAATGTTTAGTCTTGTAATGTGATGGCAAAATTAACAGTGTTGTGAAAACAGGACTAAGAAGCGAGAAGTTCTTTCTTTTTCTCGATGCCGTTTTGTTCTGGTCAATTCACACTCCACGAGAAGCTTCGTCCGCAATGGTGTGGGGATGGCTGCAAGGGGGTGGTGTCTGTGTTAAACAAATGGCCTTGTAATTTCATACTTAAAGAAGTAGTGCATCCTAAAATCAGTTTATTGAGCTGTAAACAACACAGTATTACTTAATTGTCATTAAACTCCTACTGTTTTCAATACTGTTAATAAAATTCATCATTTTTTAATTTCTTTAAAATGCAGGATTTTGTGGGTCAAAAATGGCTCAAAACGCCCCCTATAGGGTAAAACCAGGTTTTGTTTTTCATGATGTAGAGCCGTACTTGAGCCATACTTGGTGCTTCTCTACATCATGAGAAAATTTTAAACCTCACAGCCCCTCCCTCCAGATTCAAATAGGCGGGTCCTCGCCTTGCAAGCATAGAAAACAGCACCCACCAACGCATATGAAGGGATGCAAACTTATATGGTGTAGGTCTGCTAGTTTCAGACTTCTATTCTTTTACAGAGTTTCTGATGACATATTCCTGCAATGGGACGGATTTGTGCTTTTGAGGGGTGTAAAAGTAACACCGGACCTGATGATCCTCATCTGGCGACAGACAGCAGCTACAAATCGTAGCAGCAGCACTTCCTGCAACTGCCATAACCTGCCACGAGTCTCCACCGCTTTCCAGAGCTGCTGACAGACCAGCGTAACAGTGCCAGCAGCTCAGACTGATGCGGTTCAGGGTGGAGTTAATTAAAAATATCCGTTCAACCTTGCATCATTGGAAATGCAGACGTGACAACTTTCCGCTTCAAGCTTTTCAACGTTAACCACACCCACCTCAAATGTCTGAACAATCACACAATTCTTCTTGGAGTCCCACAAGAAGAAAATTCTCTATGACTAATGCATAACAAACCGCAAGATGTCCTCAACCACACCATTTTGTTCTCGTGGCCTCGAGAAAAAGAAAAAAACTTCTTGCTCCACGGGGAGTATCTAACAGCTTTTAACTATTAACTAATGTCGCTAACTCAGCAGCTCCTCTGTTCAGTTCTCCACTGGCTCTTCGTAGATCACCAATGAATTTTTCTTGTTCATTTTTCTGGCCCTCTCTCTTGCTTTCTTCCTCATGCCACCTTACAGCAGATCTGTGTTTATTTTAGGTATTTTAGGTACTTATTTTAGGTACTTTAAGAATCTAAATGTCAATGCAGGGGGTAGCCTACACAGACGTATGTTTTCAATCACAATGCTTTTCCTACATTTTAAGTCACTGGGTTTGTTAACCTGCACACTCAATTTTAAAATACAATCTTCATGAGCTTTTTGTTTTGAGTGTTTGAACCTTTAAAACAAAGGTGTCATGATGAGGCTATAAAAAAAGGCAAAATGCATGATACAGTAACATGGCCTCTAGAATACGACATGATTTAATTTCTTTTATTTATTTAATTTTCTTTCTTCTCTTAAAGGTATAAATATTAAAGATCTTTTAACTTAATCAGGTTACAAAGTTTCTCTCATCTTACCTTGGTATTCCTGCTGCTCTGATGGGCCGGATCAGCACAGTATCAGCAAGTAGGAAAGCAGGATAAAGGATAGTTGATAGATAAGTACATTACCCATAACTCACACATAAGGGAGAGAGAAGCTGAACAACTTCCAGGTTTTTTGAGAGCATCTCAGACAACAAAGAAAAAACTTATCATTCTTTAAATATTTTCAACATAAATAATCAAAACTTTTTAAAATGAGTTTAATCTGACCATACCTACTCCATCTTCCTCTGCCTGCTCAGCTTCCTCCTCCTCCTGCTGCTCGGGCTCAGGCTCCTCCTCAACTTCAAAGAGAAAAAACCAAAGAGAAACAAGTCAGATACACGTCCTGCAGCTCAGAGTGTTTGTGAAGACAAAGAATGAAGACAAATATGAATGCATGAACTTACCTTCTACCTGCTCTCTGAGGTGATTATGAAAAGGAACAGAGAAGCATATTGTATCAGAAACCAACATAGTTCATGGAATTACACTGAAATGTGACTGATTTTGTTCCACTCACTCGTATTCTTCTTCTATATCTGACATAGCTGCAATACAAGAGACAAAAATGTACGTCACAAGAAGACAATTGTATAAATCCTATATGGATACGGAACATGTTTCATTTGAAATTTTCTTAAGTGGCAAAAATTTTCATTTTTCTTCTTTATTTCAGGCTCTAAAGACACTCAACAGGATAGCTCAGGTAAAAGATGGATATAACCCGTGTATTAAGCTTAAAAATGTGTTTCTGGCTTGTGCTGATGGTACAGTGACATTTACTATGTACATTTCTGGAGCCACTGTTGTCTCATGAGGGTTTCGGCAGGTCAGAGATGATGCCGACATGGGAAACTTCACTATGTTAAGCTTTAAACATTAAAACTAAAATTTTAAAATTGACTGGCAACCAGTGAAGACTAACTAAAACTGGCTTTATGTGTGATCTTCTGTTGACGGCAGTTAAAAGTCTTGCCGCAGTGTTCAAAGGCTGAACCCCTCAACTAAAATAAGGGTTTACCAAACCAAACCGTCCCATACCAATCTGATTCCGACCAAATGTAAAAGTTATCAATAACTTTTATCATTTTGTTCAAAAAATTTAATCCAGACAACAGCTATCCAGATGGAAGATCACGCAAATCCATCTTATCCCGGTTGTTCAAAGCAACATTGGATTGGATCACCCTGATCCAGAATCCTGTTTTTCAGGATTACCGCATCCAGATTTCCCACATTTAAAACAATTTGGGCTTCCGGCTATGTGAAGAACAACAGGTGGAAGAGCTGATATGGGATAACTTTATGTAATTTCCACTTTGTGACAACACACAGCAATCATGAACATCCACTTCTATACATAATTATATGACTTCTCATCGGACCCACAACAAATATAAAACTAATCCGTTAACAACTACATTGTGGATATTCTGGAAATGTCATCACGAAGGCGCAGTGTCCCTCTCTGTGACAGTGTTAACTATGCACCGGAGCCCCATGGTGAGGAATCGGACCAACCTCCAGGTTTCTCTCAGAGTGAGGGACTGACTGGATGTTTAGTAAGGGATGCAATTGTTGGAAATTATTTGTGACAGGTTCTTCTCTGAATATGCAGCGATGAATGACAAGAGCATGGATCATTATATTTGTTTTTGTTGTTGACGTTTGTTTAATGTTATGTTTTATTGTTGCTGTACTATGCTGACAGGCTTAATAGGAGCTTATGCTACTTCTTTTTTTTTGGCTTGTTTAACGATTAAACAAGCCAGGTGCAACATATAAATATTAGCATATGCACTGACTAAAAAGATTCTATAATTTATTCAAATCTGAGTTTTTACTGCAGTTTCCTCCGGAAAACCGCCTTGTAATCCTACCCTCTGTTGGGATCGGGATAATCCTGTTTTCTTGGATCAAAGTTAACCAGATCCTACTCGAATGTTTTGAACAACACAAACTGAAGGTTTTATCTGGATAGGAACCAGGATTGGATTACATGATCCAATCCAATTTTGGAATCCTTTTTTTCCCTTGTGAGCAACCAGCGGTGGCATGGAATGCATTACCAGACATTTTAGTTTTAGAAACTGATATGGTGAGCTTTAAAAAGAAGCTGAAATTACTTCTGTTTACTCGGCAGGAATAATATTGTCTGTTTAAAAGTGAACTATTGAATTGTTTTCTTTACATTGTTTTGAGAGTGGTGAGATAATGTAATTCCTTGGTTAGGAGAGAAGAAAAGTAGAGTTACAATGCCATCATTTTGCCTTCAGTGTCATAGATTTTATTTTTGTACTTTGAGCAAGTGTCTTTGTGCTTTATGTTTGTGTGGTTGTGTGCTGTATGTTATGTATTTTAATTAATGGATGTAGTGAGTTAATGATTTTGTGGTGACCCTTGGAAAGAGTAGCTGCTATTAGAGTAAGAACAATTGAGTATCTACAGCCCTACAGTTTCCAAACACAACTAAATTAAACATAGGAAATAACAAATCAGGCTTGTGCTTAGACAGAGAAAAACACACTTCTACTTGGTCTGAAGACATGACTGAGGGGTAATATTTTGATGCAAGTGCATAAATGATCTCATTAGAATATACTTTTCAGTTTGCTTTTATCTTCAGAGTCTGAATTTCTACTGTGTGACTGATTTCTCTGAAACAAAAGGAAACTCAATTAACAGTATTCTGAATATCGTAGGCTTGAAGGCATGAGTGAGTCATAATCACCAAACCACAGGTGGCCATATTTTCTACCCTCCTTTGATTAATTGCTTCGGTGATAGAGAGAAACACAGAGATGGTTCTAGCTATAAATTGTCCAACTGAGCTGCCATTGTTCTGACATAAAACCTTATCCAGACAGACATTCCCCCGTGGGTGTGTGTTGCTGACACCTTCCTGGCTGTGGATGGGGGGGATTGACTGAGTGTCAACAGGTGAGAATGTGACATGGGGGTCAAACACATAGACACAACTGGGTAGATTGAGTTTCTCTCACTTTCTAGTGTCCCTTCTCATCCTCTTCACCTTCGTCCTGACACTGACTTGCTGTATCCTGGGCGGTCTGTGTGGTCATAAGTGGTCTGATGCTTTTAGATAGTGGGCAGACGAACACCGTAAAGATTTAGTGTTTAAGATTAATACATTCATCTTAACATCTGATTTACATCCTTACATGTTTGCAGATTAACTTGTTCACAACTGACAAACTTAAAATCTGTTATCAGCTTGGCTCAGTCAATTTCACATGCAGTCAAACATATTTCTACTATTACACAAAAGTACTTGTATGCTGTTTTTTAAAAGATTAATTAAGGATTCCTCCTGTGTCAGGTTCTTTAGCTCTGATGCCTTCAGGCAGAATCTTTAGTAAGTTCATGACTGTAAAGTTGTGTTTGCTATGCTGCTGTCTGCCCTTGTGCCAAATGTAATGCCAAACCTATCAGCATGGCATACCAGAGCTTTCAACAGTACATCAGTAGGTCTCAAATCTTCCATTTAGGGCTTCTCATACTCTTTGTATACAATCAAGGGAGGCCTGTTGCAGCCTTCAGTTTTCCTAAACCAACTGTTGATTTGTCTCATTAAACAAAGAAAACATCTACACCTTGTTTGGCTAAAAACTACATGAGCCTAATACCACACCCGCCCATGTTTCACAAGAAATTTTAAGATAGAAATGTCTGTCCACAGGTATGAAAGTTGCAGGATGATAGATCTTGAGGACCGGACTTGGGCACCTCTGCTTTATTAGAATCCAAAAGTGCTGAAGAAATTTAACAAGCTCAAACAGTTGGCTGACAATCCATGAAAAACTTTTTTTTTCTTTGCCTAGTCTGCTTTTGTATTGACATTTTTGTATTATATACTTGTACAATGTTACGCTATTTTAACAGATCTTATATTGATGAAACAGCAGAGGATTGTCACCATGCAGAAAACAGGGAATGTGATCAGAAGCGACTTCCAATATTTGCAAATGTTGATTATGTGCTTCTGATAGATCTAATTAGCAATAGAATTTTTACCACACCAGCTAAAGATGCCATTCACAGTGACAAAAATAATGTGCTACAGTTATTAGTCATCTTCAATTTGGAACTGTAGGATGAAGCCAGTATAACTTTTCCAGTTTTTCCCATGGAGGTGTCACATGTCTGCTTCTCAAGTTCATTGTGTGGACAGAGAAGTGGTGTATGTGAACTGTAAATGTTATCTGGACAGAAGTAATAGAAATCTGTTTTATCTTTTGACTCTGTGAATAAAGGCATCAAGGGTAGCGTGAAGGGGTGGGTGGGTGGGGGGTTGGTATGGGGGCAGAGAAATGGCAGATGGATGAATAGGAGGTGCACATTTCAACACCTCTGTTAGGACAGTTGGAAACAACCCACTTGTTGCTAAATGAGGGGAGGGTGGTGGTGTTAGAAAAAACTGGGGATTTAGGGGGAGAGTCATGTTCCAGTGGGCAACAGCCTTTAGTCGTCAAGGACAAGTGTGTGTGTGCGTGTGTGTGTGTGTGTGTGTGTGTGTTGAGAGAGTGTGTATCAGGAGACCAGAAGAATGGGTGTGCAACAACGGGCCATTAGTGTAAAATAGAGTCTACTGTGTGCTATTATTGGGTTCAAGAGAATAGAAGAAGGTTTAGTAGAATCCATTATAAAAAATAATCCAGCTGTAATGGAACTCCACAGGACGGCTTTACTAAACAAAAACCAGAAAGGGATTTTAAGCTAGCTTAAATCTTAGTAAATCTTAGTCAGACCTGGATTTAAGTTGTTCGAGGTCTTTTGAGTTCACCTAAGAACTAAATGAAATGTACCCACATTAAATCTGTTTGTTTAAAAAGTATTTAACTCCACTTTTCTCTGACTGCTAAAGTAAAAAGTTAAATGTAGGTCAACCACTAAAGTAACTTATGCTTAAGAAATAAATAATTGGTTTATTTAAATGATCACGTTAGGTCAATTAATGTGTTTGTAGCTTGCAGTTTCAGCAGGTAAAGACAGGACTGAAACAAAAGTAGATGATAGATGATGACAGATGTACACTAAATGGTATAATGTTGTTCAGTTTAGTGAATATGATTCTCATTTCATGTCAGTCAACCACTAGATCAAGTTAAAAAAAAAAAGATGCTAAAGAAATATGGTTTACTTAAATGAACACATTATGTCAATTAATGTGTTAGGTTAGCTAGCTTGCAATTTCATCAGGCATAGACAGGATTGAAAATAAAACTATGAAAGTGTGTGTACATTATTTACAAGTAAAGAGCAGTTGCATTTAAGTCAACCGCTAAACCAACAAAAACAAAATGCTTTAAAAAGCAAATTATTGATTTACTGAAATTAACATATTAAGTCAGTTAAAGCATTAGTCTTACTGGCTTGGTGTTTCATCAAGTAAAGACCAGACTGAAGCAAAACTAGAATATGGATGTAAGTTTGTACTGTTTATAAATAAATAGTGACATGTCAGTCAACCACTAAACCAACCAAAAAATACAACCAAAATACATACAACATTAAATCAGTTAATGTGCTGGTCTTGCTAGCTCAGTGTTTCATCAGGGAACAGCAGGACTGAAACGAAACTACACTCTGGATGTGGGTGTACACAGTTCACAAGTAAAAGAACATGTCAATCAACCACTGAAACATGTAAAAAAATGCACCTAAGAATTGAATGACTAGTTTAACTAAATTAATGCTTCAATACAGTCCTTGCTTGGTTTAAATACAGATGATTAGACCCATGATTATGCACACAGTCATTGACAAGTTATACTTACACTATAGGGGGGGGGGGGGGGGGGGGGGGGGGGGGGGGGGGGGGGGGGGGGGGGGGGGGGGGGGGGGG